>JAODAL010006853.1:0-129984 GCA_025379985.1 Phyllomedusa bahiana | reverse complement strand
ATTGTCCCCCTGCCTACCTCATGCGCTCCGCTGTGACCTCCGCCTCTCAGTCATTGTGCCACTCTGTGGCTTCCTCCTGTTTGCCACCTACATGAATGTCATTGTGCCACTGCCTGACCTCATGCTGCGCCCGCCGTGACCTCCACTCTCAGTCATTGTGCCACTCTGTGGCTTCCTCCTGTTCTGCCACCTACAGAATGTCATTTTTGCCACTGCCTGACCTCATGCTGCTGTGGCTTCCGCCATCACCTCCACACTCTGTCACTAATGTTGCCACCTGAGCTCTCAGCTTGTTTTTTTTCCAGCTTTTGCTGGCATGACTTTATCAGGCTACATTCCCGCTTCAGTTTTTTGGTCAGTTTTGCCCTCTTAAGTGCCCAGGGAATTTTATAGTGAAGCGATTCTAATAGCGGCAGCAGTCATCTGCGTGTCATACTAAAACACAACATTGTATGAAGATCAAACCAAGCTCCCTCTGCATATTTAAGAATGGCACAACGTTCTACAACACCCTGCAGGCTCTGTGCAGCCTGGAAATAGCTGCTTTTTAACGCGATTCGTGCCGAAGTAATTCGGAACGAAACTAATTTTGTCGGAAAATTCGGCGAAGTGACCGAATCGAATTTTTGAGAAATTCGCCCATCTCTAATTGAGGTGTTACACAGTCCAGGAAATAGGATTTCTGCCTCACATGTGCGATAAGAGTTCAGTTTCTCTGCTGTAGTGTGGTGTAGCTCACCTGCTACTAGTTACACATTTGATAACAGGACTCTTGGATTCTGTGATTTCCAAGAGAAAAATGCTGGATCAGTGATCCCTTCCAAGAACAGGCAGTCCGGGTCCTATAGGAATTCTGGCTTCTGTCACCGCCGAACTCCTGACTCTATGAAGCTGCTAAGTTCCTGGGCAATTCACTCTGCTACTTGTGATCACCAATTAGTTTTCTCAGTTTTTCACAGACTCTGGACGTCACTGTGGCCAAAGGACTGATACCCTGGTTTCTTCAGCTTGCCCTGTAGGAAGGCACACACTCTCTCTACATGAGGCAATCTCCTTCTTCTACCCACAATACCACACTCTCTGGGCACACTTCATCTTCCTATGACTAGGGGCCGTGTCCTAAACTCTGGATGGAGGAAAAGTGTAGAATCCCCAGTAAGGGATCGGGTTACAATGTCTATATGCAGTGCTTAGCAGAGAAACCAACTTTCATTACATCTAATAATGCATATGGAACATTACACAGACAGTTATTTTGTGGTGAGCCAGACATGGGGCGCCACACATACTTGTTAGGATTCAACCTGAGGTACTGTCCCTCCACTATGCTTTACATTGCAGCAATGGTTATGCATATTGGCTCCTGTCGTTCCTGTGTAGGCTCAAGTACACAAAAAGTACATCAGATCACCAAGACACCATGAATGATGATTTTTATTGTAGCATAAGCCATTATATTACCAGTTACAAGGTAATTACAAGGTAACAAGTGCCATAGAAGATGATTGAGCTTCAATATGGTAGGTTTGTGGAGATCCCCGTTAAAAGGGATCCACTTTAATAATGAACATATGATGGGTATGTTATAGATTAGATAATAATACCAGTACAATATCATATTCATGAGTTTTATTGTGAAATTGAAATATACAGAAGAGAAACAGAAGTATTGAAGTACAGACATCTCAAGAAACACTCTGAAAAATCATGATTCTTTGTTCTTCCCTGATTTAGGACATTTGGTTTAAACTGAAGTTTAGGCCCAAGAAGATATAAAGAGATTGTCAAGAAAGAACTATTGGTCTTTGACTGAGTTCTGGTGGATGAGAGCAAACATACAACAGAGGCTACCTATGTGAATGCTATAGGTCCTTATCCCTACTCCCTGTTAGGTGGCGAGAACCTGTGAAGGCCTAACCTGTGCAAAGGATTGACATTGCAAAATACTATAGGGCAGTGAATGGGTCGAAGAGTTGTAAAAAGGGCTTGGAGGGAAGAAAACAGTCTTCACTAGGTGGCAAAACCTGGCACCATTATGGGAGGAGCTCAGTTTACTTTGCATACCACTGGTGGTGCCAAGGCTTGCGGGATTTATTTGATGTTTAGCAGCATCATTTTCACTTGCCAAACACACTTTCAGTCAAGTCTATGAACTTGCTCGGAACTCCTATTCTCATTCTACATTGAATTTATCCTTGACTAGGATTAATCAGATTAATCAAATCAATTTCCAATGTTCGTAGTTTTAAAGCTTCCCTAAAATTACACTTTGTTTAGGCAGGATTATCACATGCTTAATAAGTCTCCCTTACTTTTATCAACTCCCTTTCTTCAATCAACAGAATCCTCAACACTTCATGTGCTTGCATGCACTTCATGTACTGTATGTACTTACACAGATATCAGCGGAGTGAGTGGCTTATCCACCTTTATGGGTTATACCTTACCCTATTTTTATCAAAAATGGGTGGACCATTGTCCAAAGACACAATTTTGTCTTATGCTTAACCCTTATTGTGTCACAAATTATAAGCAGAACCCTAATATAGCAAAACCACAGAAAAGGTAGTATAAACCTAGGACAAAATAAATTAAAACATAACTTTTTTTAATTACACAATAAAATTGCATAAGTAGGGAATAATAAAACCCTGCACTAATTCCTGAGCAAACTAGAACTACCTAATGGACAAAAGTGGGGCACTCGCCCCGAAAAGGACGCCCCCACCTGGAACATAGACTACCAAACCCTAAAAACACCCTAAAGTATATAGTGCCCCAAATGCAATCAACACTAATTACACAAAATTAATTCCTAAAGAATAACAAATATAAAGCTAAGTGGAAACAAAATACAAAACAGACAGTTGCTCCAAATAGCTGATAAAGCAGAATCCACTTTTCAGTCCATAAGGGGACTATTCTCCACACCCTATCAAGAATGTATGTTACAAAACCAAGATTTAAGAAAATACCTGGTTTTGAAAGTTGTCATTATACTGTAAATATGTATTTCAATTGCTACAATCATATGGTATGTGGGATATCTATTGTCAGAAAGGGGTCAGCTTTTTTCAAGAACAGCTCCACATCTGTGCTTTGTGGAATTACAGCTTAGCCTTATACGCTGAGGCCATCAACGTGTGACTATTGAAGCCTTACCCCAACCCTCCACAAGTCAGTAGAACAAATCCCCCCACCATGGCACTTTTAATGCTTTTCCAGACTGTTCAGCCTCATTCTGATAAAAACATTGATTTCTGAATGACAAGTAATGCAGACAAGCTTTGTGTTTTATACTGATTTGCTGCACAAATATTGTCACCATTCACATGCCAATAATTACTATCCACTATTTAATTTCCCTATCTTAAATATATTCTAAGATAAGTTTTTTTGGAAACTGCTAAGGGTAGGAATACATGGAGCAAGCACCAATGGCCTTCCAAGTTTGCTGACATCTCATGTAGCCATTGGTGGACGCACATGAGGCAGGACTATCAGCCACACCATGCACTATTAGCCTTAAACGGGTTGCTGTTTTACAGAGCCACAGAAAAACACAAAGAAAGCAAATTAAGGATTTGTGTTCCAAAAAAAAATCACTGAAAAACACTCAACAGACCCCTTATCTAAAATATAACCTTTATTTCTAACGAATAAAATTGTGATAATCTCATATAAATATCAGCACAGAGACAACATCACCATACTGGGTGGGTGACAACTAGTGTCTGTCCCTCATACAGACCCTACACTATCCTAAGTAGGTCAGGTTTTTCTCCCCAAAAGGGACGGCCCAACCTCTGATGGCTAACCCTGATAGTCACCTAACATGCCCCTATCACCAATATGAACAGATATAGAGAGTATAATACACCAAAAGCTCTCTAATGCTTTATATAACCAGGGACCCCAGCCACAAAATACAACCAGGAGAGTTACCACTGTCAGATCAAAAACTCTTCTAGAATGGCTGCATACATAATCACATACATGAAAGTGTATCAGACACGACAGATATAAAGTACAACCTTATCACACTAACATCGCCAGCATAAGTATCGTTGGCCAATATCTCTGGCCTGACAGTCTTGGAATCTCCTGATGAACCCCCATATATGAGGAAAAAGAAGGTGGGGAGAAACGCATCAGGATAAGGTCGTATATTATATTTGCTGTACCCTACACATTACTATGTATCTGATTATGAATGGAGTCATCTGAGAAGAGTCTCTGATTTGACAGTGTGATAAGGTTGTACTTTATATCTGTCATGTCTGATACACTTTCAGGTATGTGATTATGTATGCAACCATTCTAGAAGAGTTTTTGATCCGACAGTGATAACTCTCCTGGTTTATTTTGTGGCTGGGGCCCCTGGTTATTTAAAGCATTAGAGAGCTTTTGGTGTATTATGCTCTCTATATCTGTTCATATTGTTGATAGGGGCATGTTAGGTGACTATCAGGGTTATCCATCAGATGTTGGGCCGTCCCTTTCGGGGCGAAAACCCGACCTACTTAGGATGTTTTACATAGCCACAAGCTTACACTTCCTAGTCATGCTGTGGGTGGGTATACAGCAGTGATTAGCATATCAGTTCTGCTATATCTAGGTGAGCATGTTATAGTAACATGAGTGAAGGAGATTTATAATCTGTAGTGCACAAGGCTACATAGCTCTAAAGGGTTTAAGCTTGTCAGTAAGTAATGTAAACAAGCTCCAGTCTTTCAAGGAGCAAAGCAGGGAGTGAATAATCATCCCAACCATTGCTAGAGCCTGTAAAAGCAGAGAGATGGCCATTAACTAGGGAAGCTTGCGTGCAAAAGCAGGAGATAAGATCTGCTCCAAACTCTGAAGAGAATTAAAATCACAGAATCAATGTATTTGGTAAAAGTTTTTTTTTTTTTTTACCTTTGCCTTCATGTTTAAAGCTGATCAATGAAACAAGAATATCCCTTCAACCTTTCAGTCTTTGCAGTTGGGTAGGAAACAGAAGGATTACCAGAAGGACAACCATTTATATATACAAGAATAACATGCAAACTCCAAGCAGATATTGCCTTTGGTTGCATTTGAAACAAAAATTATTTTATAAGACGTAACATCATTAGATGCTGTGACTAGAGATGGGCGAATTTCTCAAAATTCGGTTCGCTCACTTCGCCGAATTTCCCGACAAAAATAACTTCGTTCCGAATTACTTCGGGACGAATCACGTTAAAAAACAGCTATTTCCAGGCTTCACAGAGCCATGCTTAAATATGCAGAGGGAGCTTGGTTTGGTCTTCATACAATGTTGTGTTTTAGTATGACACGCACATGACTGCCGCCGCCGCTCTTAGAATCACTTCACTATAAAATTCCCTGGGCACTTAAGAGGCCAAAACTGACCAAAAAACTGAAGGGGGAATGTAGCCTGATAAAGTCATGCCAGCGAAAGCTGGAAAAAAATAAGCTGAGGGCTCAGGTGGCAACATCAGTGACTGAGTGTGGAGGTGACGGCGGCAGCCACAGCAGCATGAGGTCAGAGAGTGGCACAATGACATTCTGGAGGTGGCAAAAACAGGAGTAGGCCACAGAGTGGCACAATGACACAGTTTGTAGGTCACGGCAGCAGCCACAGCAGCAGCATGAGGTCAGACAGTGGCACAATGACATTCTGGTGGTGGCAATACAGGAGTAGGCCACAGAGTGGCACAATGACAGAGAGCGGAGGTGACGGCAGCAGCATGAGGTCAGACAGTGGCACAATGACAGAGTGTGGAGGTGACGGCATCAACAGCAGCAACAGCAGCATGAGGTCAGACAGTGGCACAATGACATTCTAGAGGTGGCAAAAACAGGAGTAGACCACAGAGTGGCACAATGACTCAGTGTGTAGGTCACGGCAGCAGCCACAGCAGCAGCATGAGGTCAGACAGTGGCACAATGACACAGTGTGTAGGTCACGGCAGCAGCAGCATGAGGTCAGACAGTGGCACAATGACATTCTGGAGGTTGGAAAAACAGGAGTAGGCCACAGAGTGGCACAATGACAGAGAGTGGAGGTGATGGCGGCAGCAGCATGAGGTCAGACAGTGGCACAATGACAATCTGGAGGTGGCAAAAACAGGAGTAGGCCACAGAGTGGCACAATGACAGAGATTGGAGGTGATGGCGGCAGCAGCATGAGGTCAGACAGTGGCACAATGACATTCTGTAGGTGGCAAAAACAGGAATAGGCCACAGAGTGGCACAATGACAGAGTGTCTAGGTCACCGCAGCAGCCACAGCAGCAGCATGAGGTCAGACAGTGGCACAATCACATTCTGAAGGTGGCAAAAACAGGAGTAGGCCGCAGAGTGGCACAATGACAGAGAGTGGAGGTGACGGCGGCAGCAGCATGAGGTCAGACAGTAGCACAATGACATTCTGGAGGTGGCAAAAACTGTAGCAGGCCACAGAGTGGCACAATGACAGAGAGTGGAGGTGACGGCAGCAGCAGCATGAGGTCAGACAGTGGCACAAAGACATTCTGAAGGTGGACAAAAGAGGAGTAGGCCACAGAGTGGCACAATGACACAGTGTGGAGGTCACGGCAGCAGCCACAGCAGCAGCATGAGGTCAGACAGTGGCCCAATGACATTCTGGAGGTGGCAAAAACAGGAGTAGGCCACAGAGTGGCACAATGACAGAGAGTGGAGGTGACGGCGGCAGCAGCATGAGGTCAGACAGTGGCACAATCACATTCTGGAGGTGGCAAAAACTGGAGTAGGCCACAGAGTGGCACAATGACACAGTGTGGAGGTCACGGCAGCAGCAGCATGAGGTCACACAGTGGCACAATGACATTCTGGAGGTGGCAAAAACTGGAGTAGGCCACAGAGTGGCACAATGACAGAGAGTGGAGGTGACGGCGGCAGGAGCAACAGCATGAAGTCAGAGAGTGACACAATGACACAGTGTGGATGTCACGGCACCAGCAACAGCAGCAGCAGCATGAGGTTATAAAGTGGCACAATGACAGAGTGTGGAGGTGGGTGGCAATACCAGTCCCTGGTAAAGATGGTTGGTGGCAGATGGAGAAACTGTCAGCAGATGTGTGGCATCAGGCGGGTGGCGGCATCAGAATAGTGGCTGAGGCAGGTAGTTTGAACCCAGATTCATTTCTCACAGTTTGGGTGAGGCGTCATGGCTCATGTAGTCTGACGCCTAAGGCATTGGTGTGTGAAATCCTGGCCGATCCACGCCTTATTCATCTTGACAATGGTCTGTGTTCCCACAGTTCCCGTGGACAAGCGGGTTCTCCTTGGGGTAACGATGGCGCCCGCCGCACTGAACACCCGCTCTGATGCCACACTACTGGCCGGGCAGGACAGCTTCTCCACTGCAGCAATAAAGGTAAACACCGGCACACCAAAATTTTTTTGCAAGTAGTGATACATTTATTTACAAGGTGAATAGTATTATGCCAGTTTGTTCCATAACATAGAAAATAATTAGATCCGATTACTGCACAAAATTTAGAATAGGAATAGTATGTATGGTTAGAGGTAGATGTCACTGTGTGACGTTTCAGCCAGCAGGCCTTTCTCAAACAACATCTGAAGTGGGTGGGAGTAAATAGATAATAAGCACCAGTAGCGGCAATAGGTAGGATATATGAGGTGGTGACTATATGTAAGGGGAAGTCCGTAAGGGGCGGTGGAGGCTAGCGCCAGGAGGAGAGGTCCGGAAGACTTCCGGTGGATAAGAGGAGCCGCGCCGGACCTTCCCCTTACGTATAGTCACCACCTCATATATCCTACCTATACCCTACCTATTGCCGCTACTGGTGCTTATTATCTATTTACTCTCACCCACTTCAGATGTTGTTTGAGAAAGGCCTGCTGGCCGAAACGTCACACAGTGACATCTACCTCTACCCACAAATACTATTCCTATTCTAAATTTTGTGCAGTAATCAGATCTAATTATTTTCTATGTTATGGAACAAACTGGCATAATACTATTCACCTTGTAAATAAATGTATCACTACTTGCAAAAAAATTTTGGTGTGCCGGTGTTTACCTTTATTGCTACATGTACTGGTCTTGCGACCTTTACACCTGAGCACCCTCTCCTCCTATTGCCTAAGATGGTGTGCATGACTTATACGTTATAAAAACAGCTTCTCCACTGCAAACACGGCAAGTTGCGGCCACACATCCAGTTTGGCTGCCCAGTAGTCCAGCGGATCTTCTAACTGGGGTGGCAGAGTGCTGTCCAAGTAGGCCACCACCTGTTGGTTCAGGGTCTGCTCCAGGTCCTGCTGCTGCTGCTGCTGGTGACTGCCCTCCTCACTAGGCGGGTGAAGGAAGCTGCTCATCAGTGACTCCAGACTTAGGTTGCTGCTGATGGAGCTGGTACTGCTCTTACCCCCCCCCCACCTTCCCCCAGCAGCCGCGGCAGTAGTACGTGAGCGCTGAAGAACCCCCCGGTCAGACCTGTCAGAGGAGGGACGATGCCGCACATAGGCAGCGGCCAACTGACTACGGAGGATTTCCCTATAGTATTCGAGTTTGTCCTCCCTCTCAATAGCTGGGAAAAAGGATACCATTTTGGACCGGTAGCGAGGGTCCAATAGGGTGGAGAGCCAGAAGTCATCCCTCTGCCGGATGCTGACTATTCGGCTGTCACTAGCCAGGCAAATAAGCATGCTGCGGGCCATCTGCACAAGTGACTCCGAGGGGCTCCCTGCCTCCATCTCCACTGTATACTGCCACGGTGCTTGCAGGTCATCTGCCTCGTCTTCCTCATCTCCATCTACCTCCTCCAGTGCTCCTGCTCCTCCTCTCTTGTCACCTGGGGTAGAAAATCCACTCATTTCACCAGACAATGCTTCTGCTCCAATGTCCTCCTCCTCCATTCAGTCCCCACCGGATTCATGTGGCCGCGAGATGTAGTCGCCACGTCTCCAGTGCCCTGCCCAGACAGATTTTTCAGCATCTGTTCCAGGACATGAAGCAGTGGAAAGACGTTATTCATCCCGTAGTCCTGGCGACTGACAAACAACGTGGCCTCCTCGAATGGCCTCAACAAACGGCAGGTGTCACGCATGAGCTGCCACTGGCTGACATCAAAGTTACACAGGGGAGTATTCCTGTCTGCCTGGATCATCAAAAAATCTTTAATGGCCTTTCTCTGTTCATACAGTCGGTCCAACATGTGCAGGCTGGAATTCCAACGTGTGGAAACATCGCATATCAAAGTGTGTTCAGGGAGGCCGTTCTGCCGCTGCAACTCGAGGAGGGTGTTCCTGGCTTTGTAGGAAGGAATGACGTGCATGCACAGTTTCCTGGCCATTTTCAGAATGTTCTGAAGATCGGTGGAAGACTTCAGGAACCTGTTCCCAACCAGATTGAACACGTGCGCCATGCAGGGCGCATGGACCATCCCTCCTCGGTGCAGCGCGGACACCATGTTACTCCATTTTCCGTCACCATGGTTCCAATTTGCAGTTTGGCGCGGAGAAAGCCACACATCGATTTCTTGCTGCATGACGCGGAGCAGTTCCTCCCCTGTGTGACTTCGTTCGCCGAGGCAAGCCAGGTGTAGAACTGCGTGACATCGCTGTGCCCTACCCATGTGGTATGATGGAGCAGTACTTTTGGAGGCTGAGATGGTGGTGGTGGTGGAGGAGGACGAGGCGGACATTGACGCAGGAGCCGCAGTTTGACAACGTGGAGGAGAAAGCGGCGTCTCCTGTCCAAGTCGTTGGTGTGCCTGGGCCGGAAGCACATTCACCCAGTGGGCCGTAAAGGACATGTACTGGCCCTGACCGTAATTACAGCTCCAGACTGCCGCGCTGCCGTGCACCTTGGAAAAAACCGATAAGCTCAAGGTCTGGCCCACCTTCTGTTCTACATATTTATGAAGTGCTGGTACTGCCTTTTTGGAAAATAAATTACGGCTTGGAACTCTCCATCTCGGCTCGGCACAAACCATTAGTTCTCTGAACAGTACAGAGTCCACCATTTGGAAAGGGAGGGACTGCAGTACCAACAACTTGGACAGGAGCACAGTCAGCTGCTGCACCTTAGGATGGTTGGACGCATACTTTTGTCTCTTTGCAATCGCCTCGCTGAACGACTGCTGGCGCCATGAGTAGCGAGGAGCAGGAGCATCTGGACTGGGAGATGATGTCAAAGAGAAACAGCTCCCTTCTGCAGAAGTGGTGGAGCTTTGACTGGCTGCAATGGCATGTGTGCCACTGGCCACTGCTGCTGCGGCGGATGGACCACCACATCTGAGCCACGTTTCTCCCAGGCCACCGGATAGTGACGCTGCATGTGTTGACGCAGGGCCGTGGTGCCAACGTTAGCTCCCTGGCCACGCTTCACTTTCTGCCCACAGATTCTACATATACCCATATTCGGCTCCTCCGGTGTCTTAGCAAAGAACTGCCACACCGCCGAGTATCGGATTTTACCGGCAACGCTCCGCACTGAGTGACTACTACTGCCGCTGCCTCGCTGGGCCCCTGTGCCGCTACTTTCTTGGACCTGCGAAGCGGGTTTTTTACCCTGTGGCCGCTTGGCTCCCGACCTCACACTACTGCTACCCTGCTGACTCACTGCCACACAACCCACTTGCTGGCTGCGCCGCTGCCTGACGCGCAAGCTGACGCCCTCTTCTCCTGACGATGATGAAGCACTTGCCTCACCCGGCTCCCAAGTGCGGTCGGCTACATCATCATCTATTTGTGTTTCATCGTCACTGCTGTCCTCATCACCGGTCTTGGTATGCAGAGGCTGACCCCTCACAACATTACCTCCCATGCCACTCTCCACATCTATACTTTGCCGCCTACTGCAAGAAGCATGGGATATTGGCCCAATTTCTTCGCTGCCAAGTAGCTGCTGACTGCCCTCCTCAAATTATTCATCCGCGCTATATAGTGGCACTGAGCCCAGACCACATAGTAGATCTCTGGCTGAGGGAACCGGATGGGACAAAGGCGGGTTGAGGACGGGTGAGGGCCGCTGACCCGCTCCCGGGCCATGCCAACTAAGGGTTGTGTCTGATGTTCCCACCGACTCTTGGCTGGGGTTGTCAGATGTCATCTGGGAGGAAGTGGATGACCTAGTCAACCAATCAAGAACCCTTGGGTTGCTAGTCAGCACACGGCCGCTAGATGACAGCGGCAGTTGTGGCCTCACCGAGTGACCCCTGCTGCGACGTCCCCTTGCTGTGCTGCGACCTGGGCCTGGAATGTTTGTGCCTCTGCCACTCGCAGGTGCAGAGCCTGCCACCTCTCTGTCTGACATACTGTTTGTTCTAAAATGTACAGACACTGTTTAATGAAGATATCTGTATATGATAAATACACACCCTGTATTTGACTCCAAATGAACCCACTAAGAAGCTTGGGTAACCCTTGGATATAAATTGCGCTCCACAAGTGGGCAGGAAAAATTGACTTGTATGTGCCATTTAAAAACTCTGTGTATTTTACTGAATATAAAAGCACAAACAGGCTTAATTAACCTTCGGATATGAATTATGCTACAGAATTTCTTCTGTGGCGGTGAAAAACAAAGTTTCTTTTACTGAGTACAACTGCAGAACAACGCTTAATTAACCCCTGGATGTAAATTGCGCAAAAGAATTGAGCAACCAAAAACTACGAGCTTTGTAGCGTGTTACAATGGCGTGTTTTTTACGCTACACAACAAGAGAAAGAATTGTAATTAACCTTCGCTTGTGAATTCTGCTACAGGAAAAATTTATTTTTTGGCGGTGCAAAAGACTATTTTAGTCACCACAGCAGAAAAACAACGCTTAATTAACCCCTGGATGTAAATTGCACCACAAAATTGAGCAGCCACAAACTACGAGCATTGTAGAGTGTTACATTGGCGTGTTTTTTACTCTACAAAACAAGAGAAAAAATTGTAATTAACTTTCGCTTGTGAATTATGCTACAGGAAAAATTTATTTTTTGGCGATGAAAGACAGTTTATTTTAGTCACCACAGCAGAAAAAAAACGCTTAATTAACCCCTGGATGTAAATTGCGCCAAACAATTGAGCAACCACAAACTACTAGCTTTGTAGCGTGTTACAATGGAGTGTTTTTTACGCTACACAACAAGAGAAAAAATTGTAATTAACCTTCGCTTGTGAATTATGCTACAGGAAAAATGTATTTTTTGGCGGTGAAAAAGACGGTTTATTTTAGTCACCACAGCAGAAAAACAATGCTTAATTAACCCCTGGATGTAAATTGCGCCAAACAATTGAGCAACCACAAACTACGAGCTTTGTAGCGTGTTACAATGGCGTGTTTTTTACGCTACACAACAAGAGAAAAAATTGTAATTAACCTTCGCTTGTGAATTATGCTACAGGAAAAATGTATTTTTTGGCGGTGAAAAAGACGGTTTATTTTAGTCACCACAGCAGAAAAACAACGCTTAATTAACCCCTGGATGTAAATTGCGCCAAACAATTGAGCAATCACAAACTAAGAGTTTTGTAGCGTGTTACAATGGCGTGTTTTTTATGCTACACAACAAGATAAAAAATTGTAATTAACCTTCGCTTGTGAATTATGCTACAGGAAAAATTAATTTTTTGGTGGTGAAAGACGGTTTATTGTAGTCACCACAGCAGAAAAAAAACGCTTAATTAACCCCTGGATGTAAATTGCGACAAACAATTGAGCAACCACAAACTACTAGCTTTGTAGCGTGTTACAATGGCGTGTTTTTTACGCTACACAACAAGAGAAATAATTGTAATTAACCTTCGCTTGTGAATTATGCTACAGGAAAAATTTATTTTTTGGCGGTGAAAAAGACGGTTTCTTTTAGTCACCACAACAGCAGAACAACGCTTAATTAACCCCTGGATGTAAATTGCGCAAAAGAATTGAGCAGCCAAAAATGAAGTGTTATTTGTATTGTAAAAATGCTGTTTCTTTAAATGAATACAACAGGAACAGGCTTAGATCACCCTTGGATATTCAATGTGCTGTGAGCAGATAGCATTAAAATGTATATGCAGCTGCACTGACACACACTGGACTTCAGATCCAATACCCCACAAAAATCAGAAATCGAACGTTAAGAGAAGCAGTCTCTGAGACAAGCTGAGACACCCCCCAAAAATCGCTGTATAAAAATCAGTTCTTCAGTAAGAGCTATTACAAGCAGCCGCGGCAGCACCTTCCCTAATCAGTACAGTGAGAAGAGTGTGAGCTCCCAGCGTCGCGCCCGGACTTATATATTGCGGTGACGTCACAGAATCCCGCCGGTCTCTGATTGGCTTCATCTCTGCACATGTCATGCAGGCTATGCCCTTCTTCCTCCCAGATTGCTTTGCCCCATGTAACGCCATTTGCTCGCAGCCATTTTATCAATCAAAAGCACACTTCGTTCACCCGAAGTACCCCAAACTTCGACTTCGTTCAGAAGCGAAGTTTTCCTGAAATTCTAAACAAATTCCATTTCGTTAGAATCAATTCGCACATCTCTAGCTGTGACACATGAAGTCTTCCTTGGTCATGTCTCAAGTATAGCTAAACTCATGGCCAAGGCATCAAACCAGAACCACAGGTTGAGTTACAGTAACTTTACACTGCAAGATAAGAGCAAGCTCATTTCTACATCTCTATACTTATGTGTAGACAAATACTTCCTAGCTAACTTCCTTTAGGAATAACTGTCTTATAATTGGGAATATTGATGTTTAAAGTTCTAGAACATTTTGGTTCCATTATGATATGGTTGCCAATCTTCTTCCACCAGTGTATCCATTTTATAGTTAGAATTCTGCAGTTGAAAACCGTGTCATCCGACGTATCTTTAATAAGTATTTTTTACTAATGTACATGCGTGGGTTTTGGTTTTACAGGCGGCTTGCAGTCAGAAAAAGTCCCACTCATGTCTATTGGTTTTGGATGCAGATCCGCGATAAAAAACACATGGAATACACGTACAAATGTTTTGGGCTCTGTCAGGAAAACCCAGCTGTGCCCACTTGAGGGTCAACGGCCTGAATTGGGGTGTATCGTGACGGTGCGATCACCGTAGGGGTACACAAGTTCAGCCGGATACGGTTTCACAGTTAACCCCTGTCCACATGGGCAAAGGGAGACCCAGGGAGTGCGAGAGGATACCCCACTCGCCCACAACCCTGAACGGCTGGGAGAGATCTGTTTACCCACACTGGTTAAACAGAGCTCTATCAGCCCAGTAGACTGCCACAAGTTCCTCATTAACTATAACACCAGTCTGTTACAGACTGACAGTAAGGCCAGGAACCAGCCTTGGGTAGCGATATTTTAGAGACCGAGAAAAGGCCAGGAGAGATCGATGATCAAGACAACAGACTAGCCCAGATTAAAGTTTATAGATTTAATTTGCCTTGGAGGGCGCACTAGACAAACAACCAATATATACATAGGGACAATACTATGCAGATATTGATCAGAGGTGCAAATACGGATATGTTTACAAACAGAGGCAGCAAGATGTGTCCATTTAAATTAGGTTAGCTTTGTGCTGGACACACATGGGGAGGTGAATGTGGCCTTGATTCTGTGTGGGTGCTCCTGGAATGCTGGTGTCGGAATCCCCCCCCCCCCCTCTCCAATGAGACAACAATGGGCAAACTGGGCTTTGGCGTATAACAGTACTGGGACAGCCCACATCGCACCCCGTACACTCCCACTCACATCTCTGGGATGGTATACAAACTCCTCCCTCTCCGGCCATGCCGTTTTTTGACTTTGGACCCAAAATGGGTCATACCGCAGCAGGGCATTGGGACAGAGCTAAGCCAGTGGCACCATCAGAACCAGATGTGCCCAAGCTACGGCCTGGTACCACACACGCCTATCCTACAAACACACCCTACAAATGCAGGAGTGGCAGCTATACGTGTGGGAAGTTTCATATATTAAATATGAAACTGGGGAGGACCTGTGATGCACGATTTTCCCATAAATCCTTATAAAATATTGGTGCCCGGCTGTCTCCTAGCTCCTTTGTTGTCCAGGTCTGTGAGAGCCCATGTGTATTAGCCTGAGCCAGGTGCTAACAAATTTAAATGAGAATTCTTTGATGTGTCGACCCCTGCTAGGATGATCTCCTCTCTGTCCTTTGTCAGCCATGTCTGGCTGTCTTCTGCCTAATTGATGGCTTCCTGGGACATGTGTTGTGTGAGTGAATTTGAGTTATGAGAGCTGTGGGGGTGGCTTGTTATTTTTGTGTCAATTTTCCTCATAGGCTCTTATTGCATGAGAATTTTAGCCATCCTATTGACATCAATAGCAAATTTTCACACATTTTTTTCATGTGGAATATGACCAAGGAATGAGCATGTTCATTTCTGTTTGTTTTTTAAAAACAATAACCCAAAATACACTTTGCATGAACTGAAACACATATTTTCTATTGAGATCAATGGAATTCTTTTGAGCCGATGCTGGCCGGATTCAGCTCCAACAAGAGTGACACCATTTAGCTCTGTTGAAATGGGGCTAACCTACATCCAAGTCAGTGAATAAAATCAGAGGTAAGTAGAAATCCTAATCAGAAATGTATGGTATCGCCTTGGATTTATGTCAAAGATTTCATATCAGAATTTCCTGATATTAAAAGTCAGGAAGTGGTTCATATCTCATTTCAGCTTTACTTGCATGTAAAAAGATGTGGAAGGTTTTTGGTTATTTTATATCCTTCAGTAAAGTCACAAAGTCTCCAGTTTACTGCGGTTAAAGAGTCTTAATGGTGGTTAATTGGTTGGAGCTGCTGTAATGCAATGCAGTAGTCATGGGTTCAAATCCTCTTGTAAGTTGTTTATATTTGGCGTTTGAAGCATTCCCATGGTCATTGGACGATGTGCCTATCAGAAGGTGATGCATGGTGACCTAGCTGATGAAAAGGAAAGCAGAGGCCAAAAGAAGAACAGCACTGGTAAGTCAATGGGTGTGCAGGACCACGTCTCACTTTATAGCGTCACCCCTACATGTATTTTTGGTCATCCTAATTGTTCATAACTATTGTTAATGCTACAAATTGTTTGCCTCTGTATTATTCAAGTACAACAAAATAAAGCAATGGATAAAGATTTTAGTGTTGGAAGGTATAATTAGTGCGGAAAGAGGGTAATATGAAAGGACAAGGTCAATAAAAGCTAATCACAGGATATCTGGCTGCTGGGATCCCAATCGATCACCCAGCATTTGATCATAACATGACAGCAAGTGCTCACCACAGGGCACATGAAACATTACATAACGCCTATTGTAATTGTCACGTTCCAACCCGGATGGCTGGAAAACGCCTGGGTATGGCGGATCCTCTGGGCCCACCGCGGGCGCAGATGGTAATACTCGCGGTGGGTAGCCGAAGTGCAGGACACAGGTGATGGATAAACGGATGCTGTAGCTGTTAAACGGATGCACAGTCCCAGGGAGATAACACTTATACAGCAGCAGGAATCACCAGGGAGAAACTGGAGGACAGTACGTCTGGAACCAGCAGATAAACAGGGCGCTAGACAGCTCAGGGAAATGCAGACGTTCAAAAGAGGCTTCAGCAGACACACTGGAAACCAGGGGGTTAACGCAGCAGGAGCTTCAGCAGCAGAGGTCTAGCTCAAGGGATGAACACCAACGAACTGACCTAGAGTACAGGGAGGAAGTTCCTTAAGAAGGCAGAGGTCACAGGTCACTGGTCACAGGTCACAGCCACAGCGGACCCAGAAACAGGGGCACGGACACGTCCGCGGTCCAAGGCACGGGCCGCGGCGTGAACCGTGACAGGAATGACTTGGCTGTCCATGAAATGTATGGATGTGCTGAGTCCTCCTGTGAAATACTGTTTGTAGTTGTCTCTACTGCAGTTGATTAATTGACTTCCCATTGAGGAACTCTGTATTTTTTAAAGGGGTTATCTCACCATGTTGTTTTACAGAGCAACAAGCAGCTTCAGACTCACGCTGCCTAGTAAGGCTATGAGTGGTTCTACAGCAGTGATTGGTATATTTTTCTCCTCTATACCTAACTGAGCCATTTTAGAGACATAAGTGCAGGAGATTTAAGTGCAAAGCTACAAGTGCTCTGAGGAGAGAAAACAATTGTTTATCTGTAGACAAAAGCTAATATTGTTAGAGATAAAGGGCCACTTTTTTGCCCATAGTAATCTATGAGCAAAAGAGTGGGTTTTAGACCTAAACAGGTTCATACATGTGGCCCAAAGATTCTGCTCAGGAGTGAACTCTGACCATGGTGACATCACTTCCTAAGTTCTGTCTAATCAGGAAGGGAGATATGGACAGTAACCTAAAAACATTTGTGTGCACTCAGAGCAGATAAAATCTGTCTTATCTCCTGACCAAGGCAATATCAATTGACTAGTTTCTTTAAAAAAAATCTTCATTTTTCGTTTGCTACATGTTGAAAGTTAATCTTTGTAGTGAGAATACCCCTTTAAGTGTGAATTCCCTACAGAATAGTTAAGTCTTTGTAAACAATCCTTGTGTTTTTGGGTGAAAGGCATTACTGAATTCTAATTGGGGTCTCAGAGGTTTTAAAGATCCGTCCAACAAAGCTTTGAGCACATCTTGTCTCCAATTCTTTTCTCCAATTCTAGTTTTTTTCTGCTACAATTGTAATGTTACTCAGGTATCTGCTATGTCCCTTCTCCATGATCTATATCAGGGATCTTAAACTCTGCTGGGTGAATGGGCTCGTAGAAAAAAAATTAAGTTGGCAGGCCACATTCCTTTCAAGTTTGATAAAATACAAATCTATTGCCCAGTTTGTTAGATACGCGGAAAAGCAAAATGTGTGTACTGCTTGTTTTGCAGGATAAGTATTTTTATGAGGAAAAAGGGATATGTGTTTTTCATTTTATTATTTTTTTTTTTTACTTCTTTACATTTTTTTATTTGTACCAATATGGGCTTGGACTGAGCGATCACTTGATCACTGTTGTAATATGTTGCAGAACATGACTATACTGCAGTGTATTATGCCAACTGTCAGTCAACCTGTCAAGCCCAGTCTAGCAGACCTATGTCCCAAACAGACTGGAGGCCATTGTTAGGTCTCTGGCTATCACGACAGCCACCCGCACCCGCGATCGCACAGTGGAGTGCCAATGTAGGACACAAGGAGCCCACTCCCTCTGTCAAACCCCTTACATTCTGCGGTCGCTATTGGCCACGTCCATGAGGAATTAAATGGCCAGTTCAGGAGTGCTCCTCCTTTAGCTTTCTATCTACTGTTTGGAGGATGTCCCTGTAGTTCCAGTGCTCAGTTGGCTGCATAGAACAACCTCATGAACTATGTGTTTGAGACCCCTGATCTATACAGTAGTTCTTGTTCAGATTGGCTATTATAAATAAATAGAAGTCCACCACACGTTCCTCAGAAGTCAATAAATAGAGTGATAAGGTAACAGCTATACATACATTATACTAAGAGAATGGAACTTTGAGAAGGGAAAGCTCTGGAGCTAAAAGGTCTGTAGCTGAGATATGATATAAAATATGATGCCTGACTTAAAATAGACAGGACAATAAGAACAGTACAACAATGTAAGGATTATTCAAAGGTATATTATTAAGTGAAATATACAGAACATGAGCAAAAGAAATGGCAGAAGAACATCTCTAGAAACACTCTTGACAAAGTCATGATTATCTCAGTTTCTCAATGGTCCAGAAAACAATACAATGATTATGTATTACGTAAAGCTGGTGCAATGCAATACAGGAATGACTACATGGGGAAAGTCTGCTGATCATGAAAGATGAGAGACACCAGATGTACAGGGACACCCGGGCAATGATGACACCTTCCTCCATGCCAGTACACTTTCTTACATCTCAGTCACCATTACCAACCCACTTTGAAATAACTGGTCACCTTCAAACAATTTTAACCTATTACAAGTCAAAGAGCACATTCAATTTGTTGGAAGGTTGAACCTCCAGTAAAAATAGCCATACACATGGTTATCTATCCATACATATAGCTTGACCTGATATTAAATTTAGCGAGAATGGAGAAGTAGTTGATATTGCACTGCATCTGCGCAAATTTCTCTGTGCAGTATATCTGATTTATCCAGTTTTTTATAGTACGGGATTGGGTTCCCTGTGCCCTTAGAGTAATTAATAGGCTTAGTCTCGCCAGATGCCACAGTCACCAGTGGTAATTGAGGCATGTGCTCATAACTTGCCCTCTTCCCTGATACAATGTTCAAAGACATTAGACTGTTTCTTCCTACCAGATCATGGAAATGACACCAACAATCAAAGGTCTATATGGGTGTAAAAGACAGGATAGGTTTTCATGTCTAATTCATGCTATTCCCAAAAATATAGAGTGGCAGAGGTTTATGGCATGTTAAAGGAACACAAAATTTGTCTAGTCTTAAAGGTATATCCCCATCTAACTTTTCCCTTCCCGCTCTGAGTCCGTGCCGGCTGCAGATTCAGGTTAAGAAGAGAAAAAGCCAGACTGTAATACCCTTTGAACCAAAAATGTTAAAACAAATCCCCAGTTAACCTCATGAATCTACACTCTAGATGGGCCTGCACCGACCCTTAACTGCCCCCTTTTTACTTCTTCTCTCTCTGCTTTCTCTTCCATCCCGCTCCTCTTCATTTCTTTCCATCTTCTTTGTCTTTTTTCTTTAGGACCCATATTTTCTAAATCATTAATTAAACATTATAGAATGTGACTGCCTACATCCCTGTACCATTGTCCCTTTTTTCTTCTGTAATAGTTTTATGTCTGAAAAAAATAAATTAAAATTGATCTCACTTAAAACTTATTTGCTCATATCAAGTAGAGGAGTCAAGGGGTTGGAGCATGACTAATTTATGACTAATTTAAATAACTCTGCAGATAGAACCCATGTGTCATGCTCCACCCCCTTCGGTCCTTGTTCTTAACGTAACACAATGGGCCACATGTATAAAACTGTTTAGGTCTAAAACTCACTCTTTTGCCCATAGTAACCTGTGGGCAAAAAAGTGAGTTTTAGACTTAAACAGTTTCATATATGTGACCCAATGTATCAGTTTCATCCAAAGTGTTCCTTTAATCAACTTTTGTACGAAAATTAAAGCATGTGCATGGCCATCTTTACTGGTACAATACCCTTTTACTAAGTCACTTACCATTAACCTTCTACCTGTGTGTCTTTCAGTATGGAGCAGAACCACGGCATGGCAAGAATTCTTCTCCAGGTGCTTGCATTGTATATTTGTTTTGTGTAGTCTTTTTATCTATTGTGCATCTACTCTTTTGAGCATTTAAGGAGGAATAAAATTGTTATAAAGCAAAATAAAATTTATGGAGGACTTAAGGAATTCCATATATACTGAGTAGATGTTAGATGGTGAAACAGGCACTTCTCTCTAGGTTCACAGATGAACAAGATTAAGGGCGCCATGTATGAACGGGGCTTCGACATTTTTTTTTTTTTGCGTATCTTGCCCTGTTCTATAGACGTATGAACAGTTGTATGCCCAAACTTGCATGCACATGTCTTTCTACTCCTGTACAAGCCCTAGAATAGATTTATCCTAGTGATATGTTTTTCTAAAGAAAAAGCAAACATTTGTATAAATACTTATTCAAAAATATACATAAAGTATAGTGGGGGAATATCTACAACTCATAATTCTATACATTTTATACATATATAACAATTCAAACTACTCTTTTATGTACAAATTATCATACATGTAGTGTCCAAATATGGAAGTAATCCCGAGAAGGCTTCATCAAAAGGAAGATCCTGCATCTGCCCATCTAGATAAGGACACACATTAACATATTACTTTATCACATTGATTGGCAGTTGGGGTGGTGAGTCACTGTCCACATCTCTTGAATCTTCTTTCTGTCTAGCAGAGATTATGAAGACACGCATGTGGTGGACTGGCACCAGCTTGGGTTGACTAGAGGTTATACTGGTCGAGAGAGAGTCTGTATCTGCATAGCCAAATCACAAGATTTTTACACCATCACCCATCCTTAACCTATGACCAGAGGCTGAGTTGTGGAGAAAACATTGTTAGTAATGAATACGTATCTCCAGTATTTTGTGTGTCACATACTAAACCATGGTGAAAAGGTGAGCAAATGAAGACTTGGAAGAAGCAGTCGTGAGATAAGGTTTAGCATTTCCATGCAAAATTAGTTTTGATGCTTCGTCATGACTTGGACATCTATTTCTGTCATTTTCCAAGGTGAGCTCCTAGAAGAAAACAAACCTGGGTTGACAATATGTGTTCAAAGACTCATCTCCAACACTTTATTTGTTGGACTTGTGAGGAATGTGAATCATGATGGTGCAGAGCCATAAAACTGGCCAATTAACTAGATGGGTTGACACATTTCTAGATCAACCAATATAACTAAATATTTGTATAAGAAATATATGAATCTATGCATTCCAACATGGACCTATGACTGGTGGTGTTGTCTTGAGAGAAGCTTTGGATACATATTTTACATGTGATGTTTATGTAATAGTTATGTTCTTTGACTCCAAAGCATCCACCAATGTCAGATGTCTTCTTGATGTCATATGTGATCAACCTTTTATAATTGGTTGGATAATACATTTGGTTCTTTTGTACAAGAACATTGTTGTAATATGATTGTTGAAAATGTCTCCACTTACCAGCTCTTTCTTCTATGCAGTGATGTGTTTGGGGGCTGTACAGATATGAAAACAAATGAAGGGGGTTACATATACAAACTATATGATAGGAATGTGCACAAAATCTAAGAGCGACATGTATGAACGGGGTTGCGGCAGATTTAAGGCGTCAAAAAGCTGTCGTAGTCCTGTTCTATAGATGTTTACACAGTCACATTCCAAACTTGGTGCGATAGGCGTTCTGGGGGCGTCACACCACATTCGTAGAATTAGACACATTGATTAATTTTTTATGACAAATCTAGGCTCATAACAGTTAGAACAGCCAGATCAGGGTAAAGGTGTCGTGTTGGCACTATAAAGTGCATGTATGTATGACCTACAGAAGACCAACTGGAACCCAGCTCACTGTCCCTGCCTACTTGTCGTGCTGTCCTAAGTGTCAAACCCCACCTGGGTGTTGTCACCTACACTACTTAAGTGTTGAGCTGAGCATGCACATACATGGCCATACATCAGACACATGAGGACCTTACCGTTCCAAAACAGTAGGGTAACACTGGTGCAGAAAATATCATAATTGCTGAAAATACTACTACTTCCTTCAGACTGGTTCCCCAATTGGTAAAAGCCAACCAATCACACAGGCATACCAACATAAACTATTTTACTTAGCAATACAATGTATTAGAATATAAAATAAATAGTCTTGAGCTCAAGATACATACAAAGTATCATATCCATCCAGCAGGTGTTTGTATCCAGCAATCTCCTTCTCCAGGGAATTTGTCAGATCCATGTGAACTTTGTATTCATAGTTTAGTTGTTTTAGCTTCGATTGGATTTCTGCCAGATGGGATTCATTCACATTAATCAAACCCTGTAGATGACTGAGGTCGGAGTTGTATTGTTCGTGTATCTCTGCCAGTGTTCCCTCATGGGCTATAATCTGTATCAAAATGATATATCAAGAGGTCACATTGTATCATATGGGCTATGGTTGTACATTTCCAATATAAACATATTCATTTGTTCTTACAAGGTTGACAAAATAGTAAAACTGATTACCATACTGGACCAGACCTATGTTGTAAAAGAAAAAGCTTACCAAACTGTGTTGCTCATTCAGCTCAGTCTCCAGTATATGTACACAGAGCTTTAATTCCAAGACCTCATTATTGGATAGTTGGAGTTGTTCAATGCCAGAAGATACTTCCCGGGACAGTTTAGAAACCTGAAGAACAAACCAGAAAGAATATGAAGTCTCATTAAAAGGGGTTGTCTAATAAAGATAACCCTTGACCATATGTACTACCAGAAGCTCTCCTGCCTGGTATTTCCCTTCCATAAGCCAGAATGGAAAGCCATTATGTTTGAATGGTCCCCATTCTTGAGTGACATGGATGGACATTCCTCTGAGTGACCTGCCAAGTCATACTGTATGTCTACTGAAGCCACCTAGCTGGTCATAGCATCTCTTAGGAGAGTTGTCTGTGGGTGCCAAGAACTGGACTGTTCAGCTTGATAACAGTTGTCCCCATTGGTTAATTACTGTGAGTCTAATCCAACTAGTCATCATTATGATAACTCAAACTTTCAACATGTAACCTGGCACTTGAGGTTGTCCATATATGTGGCTCTGCCAGGTGCTACAGCTCACCTTTATTAAAGCAAATGTGTCAGGGGTGTTGGCTGGAATACCCTCACTGATCAAATGTTGATGGTCTATGCTAAAGGTAGGCAATCCATGATTTAGTCTTACAGAACCTCTTTAATTCCAAAATTAATACTAAGGGATCTGAATAATTAAGCTCCATAGATCATGAAAAACAGACTACATGAATATTCATAGTAGATTTTAGGTAACATGTTTTTCAGGGGCACACCTATAAGCTGTGTTTCTGTAGCAGTTGTATCTGGGCCCTGAGAGGCCTTTAAGGCCCTCTTACCAAGGGTTGAATGATTTGCTTACCATTTCTTGGTATGCAACATCAATATCATTGAGATTCCGCTCCATCAGGGCTTCATACTCATTTCGAATCTCAGACAAGGCTGCATTGAGATCTATGGATGGTGCAGGCTCCACTTCCACATTGACTCTTGTTCCTAGTTGAGCTTGAATATAGGTTATTTCCTGCAAGTTCATGGAAGAATAATACTATTAAGTTCTGAACAAAGTTATAGATAACAGATCACTCTAATTTGGGGTTTTATGCATCCCCTTCATAGTATATTTCACAAATGAATGGACTAATGGACTGAAAACAAGTCTACACTGTGTTCCAAATTATTATGCAAAAAGTGTTTAAAAGTCATAAGGTAAGAATTTTTTTGTTTGTCAGTTAAACTAATTGATGGTGATGTGTGTCAGGGCTCTTTATATCACTGAAAGCATTTGCAGACACCTGTGCTAATTAGTTTGGCAGGTGTGTCCAATTAAAGGCAAGACTACTTAAGAAGGCTGTCCCACATTATTAAGCAGCCTACATTTTCAGCCAAAATGGGAAAGAAAAAGGATGTATCGGCTGCTGAGAAGCAACAAATTGTGGAGTGTTTAGGTCAAGGCATGACTATAATCAACATTGCCAAGACACTACATCGTGATCACCGCACAATCAAGAAGTATGTAGCTGATTCACAGCATACAGGTGTGCGTGCTGATAAGGGAAAATTGAGGACTCTTTCCAACAGGCAATTACGTCATGTTAAAAGAGCAGCTGAAAAATGCCTTGTCATAGCAGCAGACAAGTTTTTGAAGCTGCTGGTGCCTCCAACGTCCCCCGAACAACAAGATGCAGGGTCCTTCAGAGGTTTGCAGCTGTGCGTAAGCCATCCTGTCGACCTCCTCTATCCACTGCATACAAGCAGAAACGGCTCCAGTGTGCCAAACAATACATGAAGACTGACTTCAAAACTGTTTTGTTCACCGATGAGTGCCGTGCAACGCTCGATGGTCCAGATGGATGGAGCGGAGGATGGCTCGTTAATGGACACCCCTTGCAAACACGGCTATGACGCCAACAAGGAGGAAGTGGAGTAATGTTTTGGGCTGGAATCATGGGGAGAGAGATTGTCGGCCCCTTTAGGATCCCTGAAGCTATAAAGATGAACTCCATAATGTATGTGAAGTTTCTTAAACAGCACTTCCTGCCATGGTTCAAGAAGAAGAACCGTGCATTCCTCAGCAAGATCATTTTCATGCACGATAATGCACCGTCTAATGCTGCAAATAACACATCTGCATCTCTGGCTGCTATGGGCATAAAAGGGGACAAACTTAGGGTGGAGCCCCCATGCTCCCATGATCTCAACCCCATTGAGAACCTCTGGAGCATCATCAAAAGGAGTGTCTATGATGGAGGGAGGCAGTTCACATCTAAGCAACAGCTTTGGGAGGGTATTCTGTCCTCATGCAAAACAATTAAAGCAGAAACCATCCAAAACATGACAAATTCAATGGACGAGAGAGTTCAGAAGCTCATTTCGAACAAGGGGTCCTATGTGCACATGTAACATCACCGAGAATAAAGTTTTGACTTGAAAACTGTTTGATTTCATTTTGTGATAACCTGCTAATGCTTATAAATTCAAAAATGACCATTTTTTTATTCATTATAAAAATGAAAAGGTTGAATACTCTGCTATGCATAATAATTTAGAACATGCATTTTGAGTTTTTCTTTTATAAAATATACTGTTATCATAGACAGTTTGTTCAAAAACCTTTCAATTATACTCTAATAGTTGATGACTGGAAAATTACAATGACTGCAATTCATATAGGTAATTTTGGAAAATAAGAGAAAATATTATTTGCATAATAATTTGGAACACAGTGTAATGTTATATGGCAGGTAACTTGGACTTCAGAGAGTTCTGACCCATCAAAGAGTAACTTGATTGTTAGAAGTTTACAGCACATACAAAAGTGTCATAAAGTTTGCTTACAGGGGTTGTTCAATAATTAAAAAGAGTAGAATATTACAATAACAAAAAAACAACTCTAATCACCTCTACAATCCATTGTCGATCAAGCGTAGCAGCTCTACAGCCAATAGGATATCTCAGGAGTCATATGTCATTCTAAGATATCACCAATCAATGATGGAACCCAGGATGCCAATGGTCTGGCACATGATTGTTGAAGCCACTGATTGGCTGCTGCTGTCATGTGTTGACTGCTTGTAAACAAAGAAGAAAACAACCACTGGAGCTTCTACACTGGATCAGTCGTGGACTGGAGAGCAGAGCACAACAAGGTTTTTTTTTCTTGTTTTTTTTATTCCACTGTCCACACTTTTTATTTTTTTTTCTATAAGTTGGACAATCCCTTTATGGACTGTTCAATTTTATGTAGTCATGGCATATGAAGAATAACTGCGTCAGACAGACTTAAAGAAGAGAATCAATAATTTTCAATAGATGTTTGAATTTATGGCTCCACAATTCGTTTTACCTCTTCACTTCTTTTCTTGACTTGAAGGAGCTCCTCCTCCAGGTACTGTATTTGTGAATCCAGATCCTGACTCTCCATCTTAATATTGTCCAGTATTCCATAGTGATTGCATACATCCTCTTCAGCTTTAGTTCTCATCCTGAGCTCCATCTCATAGCTTCAAAGAAAAGATTGAATGATTAGTGTGAATTCCAAACAATAACATCACAGGCAGTCATCAGCCTAACTAGTTATGGTGTTCTATAAGCCTTTGAAGTGTCATTTATATGACTACAGCCATTCTGCAGATCTCTTACTGTATACTACTAGTGTTGAGCGATTGCGTTGGCTATCGAGATCGAGCGATAGTCGATAGTCGGCCGCTATCGATAAGGTTTTTCGATAGTGAGCATCGATTATGAGCGATTACCATTAAAGTCTATGGGAGAGCAAAAACACCTTCATTATTACACCCAAACAAGGCTGGAGAAGCTGAAATTAACATCCACAACAGTCAAATGGATACGTGCTACATCTTAGGCAACACACTTAGGTTATAAAAGTCACAGAAAAAAAGTCACAGACCATTCACTATCCCTGTCTTGTACCACAGCATGACCCTTAAACCTGCATCACCCACAAATTAAAAAGTGCCAGAAGGCAGTATGATTTGAACCATCATGTTACTTGAACTGGACATTGAATATCCCTGTCCTGGAACGCAGCATGAGCCCGAAACCTGCATGACCCCCAGATTTAAAAAGTGCCGCAAAAAGGAGTCTTTCAACCACCATTTTAGTTGAACTGGACACTAACTATATCTGTCCTGTACCGCAGAATGACCATTAAACCTGTCTGACCCACAGTTTAAAAAGTGCCAGAAAAAGGAGTCTTTAAACCACCATTTTAGTTGAACGGGACAAATACTGTCCCCTGCCCTGGGCCACAGTATACCATTAAACCTGTTGACCCCCAATTAAAAAGGCCGGAAAAAGGAGTCTTTCAACCACCATTTTAGTTGAACCTGGCATTGACTAAAAACTGTCCTGTGCCACAGATGCCCGGGGCCCGGAGTTACAGTGGGTGGGGGTGAGAGCCCGGGCTGGCGCCCCCTCATCTATTAACACGCAGGTTAAAATGCCCTGTGACCCCCGCAACAAAAATGGTGCTGAAGAAAGAGTGCGGAAGCGGAAGTGTGAGAACTCCACCCCTTCCTCAGTACACAGTAAGCCCTGGGTAGCGCTTGTCCCTCCTATGATGGGACCATTGAGCTTATTTGGGAAATACGGGTGGTTAACGCTCCGTTAACCCAGGGCCCTTTGTTTGGCATTCTTTTTCTCTTTTAAATCAACGTGTGGAGGAAAATTGTCTCTGTACTTTTTTTGCCCGGGCTCCATACTCCAGCCCTTTTGAATAACCTACATATGGTCAAGTTTTTCTGTACCCCCCTTGTACAATTCGGGGAAAATTTTTTTCCCAGCTTTTTTGGGTACATGCAAGTTTTTTTAGTATTTAATTCTAAAAAACACTTTTTTTAAAATAGGATGGAATCCCACCATGTTTTTGTTTTCTTTTTTTCATTGTATTAAATGGGTTTTGTCCAAAAAGGGATTGATAGCTATTTTAAAAGATCTTGCAAAAAAAAATTCATTTTCAATTGTTAATTAACATTCCCCTACCTAATCCGTTTCTGACAGCACCATCACCCTTTGAGCCCTCTTGAAAATTGTGAAGAACAAATGTCCGTTAGAAAAAAACCCTTTTTTTTAGAATGGACCTGTAGTATAGTGCAGTCACAGAAAAATGCCCCCCAAAAATTTCAAAACATCCCCATGAGCCATTTTGACAATTGGGAAGAACAAATGTCTATTAGAAACAACATTTTTTATAATGGACCTGTTATATTGCTGCATTTCAAAGCAAAATCCCCCCCAAAAATTAAAGCATACCTTGAGCCATTTGGTCAATTGTGAAGAACAAATGTCTTTTAGAAAAAACATTTTTTTTTATAATGGGACTGTAGTATTGCTGCATTTCAAAGAGCATGCCCCCAAAAAATTAAAAAAAATGCTTTCAGCCACTGTTAAAAAATTGTAGGGAGAAATGCCACTTGAAGCCCACATTTCTGTTCCAAAAGGGGACCTGATTATTGCTGTATCTCACAGCTACATGACCCCAAAAAATTATAAATAGACTTCTCACCCACTTTTAAAAATTTTGTGAGGGAGAAACGACTTAAAGCCACATTTCTGTTCCAAAGGACCATGATTTTGCTGATCTCACGCTACATGACCCCAAAAAATTAAAATTTGCTTCTCACATTTTAAAAATTTTTTGAGGGAGAAATGCCACTTAAAGCACTTTTCTGTTCCAAAGGGGGCCCATAATTATAGCTGTTTTCCCAGCAACATGCCTAAAAACCTTTGAAAATGCAAAACTTCTTAAGATAAAGTGAGTAATGGAATACAGTTTTGTCATAAAACCCTTTGCTGTCTTTTACATTTCCTCACAGCAAAAAGAATAAAAGGGGAAAAAAAAAATAAAAATTGCATAAGAAATGATCATTTTAAAAAAAAGTTTTCAAAGGGCCCATTTTTTTTGAAAAGGAATTTTAAGAAAACGGCAACTAATGGGGTGCCCTCGGAAATTTTGGGGCCAAAACCCATCATCAAAGATCCATCCCTGATTCATCTTGATGAAAGTAAAAACGATCCACAAATTATTGTGGAAAGCCGGATGCTTTGTCTGTATGACACTCCAGCTGTGCTGAAGGTCCCCTCAGATATGAGCTGGCTGGGGGGCAGGACAACATTTAAGGCGGACGAGTCAGTTTGGGGGCCTTTCCCTTTTTTGGATACCAAAAGTCTTTTTGGGTCCGGAACACATGCAAAAACACGGTTTTGAGCCCAGATAGTCGTGCAACATGATCTTAAGCTGATCTCTGGTGTTGGGGATGTGTGCCCTGCTTTGCATGCGTTGGTGAGGTTTGGTAAACAAAGATTGCCAGGGTCACCCATTGGCTTCCCCCCACCTTGTGCGCTGCCGCCGCCCTATTGGGCACTTACTGCTGATCGCTGATGTTGTTCCACCGGAATTTGGGAAGTAAAAAGCAGACGCAACAGATGTCCCGTTGTCAATCAGCAAGGTCTCCATTTCCTGCATTTTACTTCAAACGGGTGGGTGGAAAGGGAAAAAGTGCGATTTTTGTTTTGTCCCCGGGGATCCAGGGGGGTGGCCACCCAAAAAACTGTTGTTCATTTTGATGGCCTTAATGCGAGGATCATGTTGGAGGAAATGGAGACCCAAGCACTCATGTGGAGTGGGTCTTGATTCCCCCAACCTCGGGGTAGGGGGCCCACTACAAACTGTCTTCCTCATTCCCCCTCGCCTAAAAATTCGCGCCAACCTCTTTCCAAGGGGCGGGGCGTGGGTAAATGGGTGTTAGGAATCCCCCCCTTCCCCCCTCCTCCTTTTTTTCCCCCCCCGGCACAGCTTAAACACAGCCCGATTTGCCTGAGATGATGCACCCTGAAGCTATGGCCCCCTTTGCCTAGCTCTGGACCCCGAAAACGCCAAATGAGCCCAATGAAATTGTGAAAGTCGGGCCTTGTGGATTTGACGGAGAGAAGCTCCGTGGCCCGCATCTGTGTCCGTTCCCCCTCCGTCGGTGGGGGGATTTTGTTTAGAGTGTCCACCCCTTCCAGAACTAAGATCACCACAATGTCATGCTGAAAGGGCATCGTCCGCAAGCCTTTTTTTGGTGGCTTCTTCAAAACGGGCAAGGATGGTGCAGAGCTCTTTCACCTGCCTCCATTCGGGGTTCAACACCCCGAGGCCGCACCGTGTTTCAGGCCATGTGTACTTCGTACGCAAAAAGGCATTGTGCTGGCCCAAATCGCTGGAGATGGGGAGGGTGGTTTTCCAGGTGTTGCCACGTAACAATGAGAGGTTGGGGGAGGGAGTGACCTGCAAGCAGCCGGGGGACGAAGCAGGGTGCGAAGGGGGAAGTGCAATCAGACCCGAGCCTTCTTCAGCGGGGCAGTCCAACCCCCGGGTGCTTTTTTAAAAATTTCTGGACGACAAAGGTTCATGACAGTGCCAGGCAAGGGATGTGCCTCGCCACCGATCTTAAGGCGGCCAGAGATTTCGCCCGTTATCGCACACCACCTTGCCTGGACAGGTTCTTGTCACCCACCCCGCGCTCGGTCTGTTGCTTAGAGCCGTCCACAGCCCTGCCCCTGTGTGTGGACTGTCTCCAAGGCAGTTTAATTTCAACACGGGGGTGCCCCGGGGCAAGGGATCCCAAAGAGAGGACCTTGGGGGAAAGAGCCCTGCCCATCCCTGCGTTTTGAAGAGCGTGGCCGACCCGGGAAGCCCCCGTCACCCCCGGGAGACACCCAAACCCATCAACCATGAGCTGTAACAGAGGTATAGCGGCCTTGGCCGTGTTATAGTCCATGTGTCGGTGGTGAGATGGATTTTCCGGACACAGTGCAACAACGCACAAATTTTAGTGAAACCCGGGGTGGGGGCCCGGGGACGGCTTTTTGGCAAAGAAATGGGTGCCGGCACCCGGTATTGGGGGCAGGCGAGGGGCCCGACAAGGCGGAAAACCATCTTGTCCACCAGGGAAAAGGCAAAACCCAAGGGCCCAAAAACTGGCAATTGCCGAAATTAGGGGTTTTGGTTTGGGGTGGTTTTTGGGTTAAAGTGTTTTTTCTGCTCCCAAACGGAAGACAGAAGGTGGCTGCTAGACTGGCCGTGACGGCGTGCAGGGCCAACTGGTGGAAGGAAATGGTAGGATGGGTCTCTGGTGGTGCTGGGGGACCGGGGACGGTGGAGGCTGAGCGGAGGGTGATCCTATCAGACCTGAAGGACATGGGGAGCTAGGAAACGTTGGTGGTGGCGGAAAAGGGGGAGGGGGCGGAGACAGAGGGTGTGATAGTTGTTGGAGGGGGGGGTCGGTCTGGCCTTTTTTAGCCAAGTGTTCCCTCCCTTTCAACTCATCCTTCGCTGATTTACTTCATGTTTGGGGGTGGTTAACCACTTAAAAGGGTTTTTGCCTCCAAATTTTGCGTTTACGGCAAAGGCGGGATATGACATCGCTGGGGGAATCAGAGGCTTGCTAAAGAAGGGCCCAGGCTTTTAGAAGTCCCGGACCTTTTTTTGACGGCGATAAGCGAGGGCGGGGTTGCGCTGACCGGGCTGGCGGAATCATTAAACGGCTTCTGGGACCGCACTCTCCCTTTTTTTGGCGGGACCCATATTGACACTACCCCATTTTCTTCTCCCCCCCTCCCCTTTAAACGTCGCAAGCAAATTAGCGGAAAAGACCAGGATGGGTCCCCAATGTGTCACATCACATCATCAACACAGGGACTTTGGGCGTCCCTGACTTTTTGAACCAAAGCTGCGGGTACAAGCAAAGGGGGACTGCAAGGCGTTGCAGACCGACCGGGGGTTTTTTTGGATTGACCGGTTTTTCACCCCCCTGATGGCATCAGTAAAATGGGCGTCAGAGCAGACAAAAACATCCTCTTGATCTTTTAAAATGCCTTTGACCCCAAAAACCCCATTTTCTTATCAAAAGGTCTTCGACAAAAGGATTTTCCAAGTGGGGGTACACAGTTGACATTTGGGCTCTTCATGTTGGGGGGATGCTAAGTGTGGGTGACGACCCTTTGTGGGCCGTGACTGCGAGGGAGGGGTTAGATGCTAGATGCAGGTGCATTAACCACTGAAGGGCAGTTGGCGACGATGTTTTTACTTAAAATTCACAGGGCCCTGACCCAGGATGACAGGCCCGACGGTCCCGCAAAATGACGATCCGTGGCATGGTGTTGCGCCAGCACGGGAAAGGGCACCTTCTCTCGTACCTCTAATCCCTTTTGCTACCCCCCCCCTTTGCCGCTTACCACCTGAATTTTTGGAAAGTCTCTTATTAAAAAGACGGCAAATCCAGCTTTCTAAATCCCCTAAACAAAACAAAATTGCTGGTTTCAAATTTTAAACCCAAGGGGTCATAACAAATTGGACTGGGCAAAAAACCAAAAAACAGTATTGTTATGTTTTGGTATAATAAAAAGGTATTTTTTGCACCTTTCAATTAACCCATGGGAATATAGAATTGCTGTTTTAAAAATTTAAAGTATCTCTTCAATGAACAATGCGGGTGGCAAAAGTCCCTAAACACATAACTGTTTTGTTTTGGTATAATAAAAAGGATTTTTTGCACCCTTTTAATTCACCCGTGGGGGAATAAGAATTGCTGTTTTAAGATTTCGTAGATGTGCGTCAAGAACAAAAACGGGTGCGCAAAAGTCAAAAAAAAACGAATGTTATGTTTTGGTATAAAAAACGGTATTTTTTGCACCTTTTTAATTCACCTGGGGAATATGAATTGCTTTTTTTAAGATTTAGTAGATGCTGCGGGCAATGAAAAATGTGGGTGCGCAAAAGTCAAAAAAAACGTAACTTTATGTTTTGGTATAAAAACATATTTTTTTTCACCTTTCAATTCACCTGTGGTGAATATAAATTGCGTTTTAAGATTTACGTAGATTTCGTCAAGAAAAAAGCTGGGTCGCAAAAATCAAAAAAAACGTAACTGTTATGTTTTGGTTTTTAAAAAACGGATTTTTTGCCCTTTTTATTTTACCTTGGTGAATAAAAATTGCTGTTTTAAGATTTTACGTGGATCTGCTCAATGAACAATGCTGGGGGCGCAAAAGTCAAAAAAAACACGTAAATGTTTTTTTTGGTTTAAAAAAACTATATTTTTTGCCCCCTTTTAATTCACCTTTTTGGGGAATATAGAATTGCTGTTTTAAATTTACGTAGATGCCGCGTCAATGAAAAATGCTGGGTCGCAAAAGTAAAAAAACACGTAACTGTTATGTTTTTTGGGATAATAAAAGGTATTTTTTCACATTTCAATTCACTGTGGTGAAATTTGAATTTTTCGTTTTAAGTTTAGGGGGCGCGTCAATGAACAATGCGGGTGCGCAAAAGTCAAAAAAAAACCCTAAATGTGATGTTTTCATACGATACACGGTATTTTTGGCAACAAACAACCTGTGTGACTACAAAAATTGCGTATTGTAATTTAACTGCAAGGTGGGTATATCAACAGTCCAGGTGTAATGGGAAAATTGAAAATGAACACCTATCTGAAATGTATACTGATAATAAAAGTGGAGTTTTGCAGCAACAAAGAGACCCCATTGCTAAAATGTGTGTATCCAATAAAGTTCAGGTGCCCCTATCCAGGGAAAAATTTCAATAGAAATGTTTAAAAATAAAGATATTCCCCTACAATGCTACACTAAGTCTTGGTGAACTTTATCCCTTTCTTTTTAGAAAGAGCTTGTCTGAGTTTTGCCCCCCCGGGCCCCCCCCCTCCCCCCGCCCCTAATTTAAGCGGTGATGCTGCCCTTTAAAAATTCTCTAGCTAATACAAAAATCTTTAAATCTTAATCTAACTAAATTGGAAGGTCACAGCTAAAATAGAGGTTTTTTTCTGTGAGAAATAGACTTAAAATTTTGCGAGGTTTGGCCACAGGCAGAGGCAGGTCCTACCCTATGAGACGCTGAGAGCACGAGGCTAAACAAAAAAACGTGTTCATGTAAAAAGGTCTGTGATTTTTCCAGCCAATGCAACCTACAATCCCAGTCATAATCGCACACACTCTCACCCCGCCTATTCTGTAATCTGATTTGTGGGCCCCCAAAATTACAGGAACGCCGAAAAAGGCGCGATTTAATAATGATGCTCAATTTTAAAATTAATTATCGCAGATCTGGAAATTTCGATCACCATAAAAAACCTTGCCCATTTAAATTTTCGATCAAAATCGCTCAACACTATCTACTACGCCACTGCTGAAGTTTGAGTTGGTCATAATGATGGAGCATTCCTGTTATAATCCACAGGCCATAGAAAATACTATATCTGATAATGGCATCCCACAACGACCAAGTAACTAAGCAGAGCTGTTATGGTCTATTTAGGGGTTTATATGGGAAGTACTGCACCAATAGCAACCACAGATCATGACCATAGGTCATTTCAATAATCAATAGTAATTCTAAGGATCATCCATATTGGGTCTAAAGATGCCCATTTACCTATAAAAGCAGTTGGACAAACTTTTATTTGGCCAAAAAACCCATTCCTTTTTTCATCCCCCTCAATGCCCACTTAGTTATACTAAGTGGTACCTGTAACATAACCAAACCAGGGTTGGAGGTGAGCCTCTAGGCAAGGTGAAGGGTGTGACAAGACTATCCCAAAAAATGAAATTTATGCCCAACCCCACAAAGTTTCTACTGGGAGACATTAAAGTTGATGGGTTTTAGGCAAATTTTGGTCATACAAATAGAGAACTTTTGGGTTTCATTTCAACCTCTGGCTCATTTTGGCTGTTTATCATAGCTGACTTGTTACAACCCACAAGAGGAGGTTCTCTTAAAACATTTGTTCAACTACTGTCGTTGTTCTCACAATTGTGTCACCAAAGTGTCTCTGTCCTTCTCAGACCCTTTCATGGTTGCAGCCTTATTAGTTAAACAACTGCCCCTCCATCTATTTATCTCTTCAGTACAACACTTCATCAAGTTAAATTTCTCCTCCCTTTGGTGGACCACAAATGATTGTTCTCTACTTGATGTTTGCTTCAGGGGCTGTATCTCTAGCCCAAATAGCCCAGCAACTCTACAACATGCCTAATCCTCTATCTTTCATCATGTCAGGGGTCAGTTGACAAATCTCCATATTTATAAAATTGTTGCATGGAAGTTGAAGCCAGCTAACTTTGCTCTTATGTACAGTATATAGACACCTTAAATCTGCTTTTAGTGAGGCTGTCTTTCGCTATAGTTTCATTTACTTTATTGTGTCAAAATTGTCCATCTAACAGAGGATCCACTTATATGTAGATGGCTCAGTCTGAATTTGGATGCAGATATCCAAAAAACAAAAGGCGACATGTATGAACTTTGACGCATACAGGCCAGTTCTATATAGCTTTAAAGCAGTGTAGGTTGCGGCAGTATGTATGAACCTGTTCTTCTGCAGTTCATACATTTGGCGCATTGTAGGTGTAATCCTGGTGCTAAGTCTATCTGTGCCAGAATTTCTGACAGCTCGGTCCATGCTTACAGGTGTTAATAGTTATAAAACTATATGAAATAGTATAATTTACCCAAAATATTAAATTAATATAAAATTATATAATATAAAATGAATGTCTAATTAAATAATATGAAACTTATTTACAATTAAATATTATAAAATTAATATTAAATTATAAAATTACTAATATAAGTATAAGCCGACCCGAGTATAGGCTGAGGCACCTACTTTTGCCCCAAAAAACGGGAAAACTTATTGACTCGAGTATAAGCCTAGGGTGGAAAATACAGCAGCTAATGGTGAATTTTAAAAATAAAAATGGATGCCAATAAAATTACATAGGCAGTTTAATGTCCCTCATAGGCAATTATAGGCAGATATATGGCCCTATATGCAGGTATAGGCAGGTATATGTTCCAAAAGGCACATATATGGCCCCATAGGCATGTGATAGGCAGTTATATGTCCCCCGTAAGCAGATTATAGGCAGGTATATGGCCCCATACGCAGGTAATAGGCAGGTATATGGCCCCATAGGCAGGTAATAGGCAGGTATATGGCCCCATAGGCAGGTATAGGGCAGGCTGTAGGCAGGTATAGGGCAGGTATAGGCAGCTGTAAGCAGGTATAGGCAGGCTGTAGGCAGTTTAAAAAAAAAAAAAAATCACTTACCTGGATCCCCGCTGCTCCATCTCCCGCGCGCTCTCCTGCATCTTCCCGGCACAGGCGGGTGACGTCATCAGGCCGCGCACGCAGCGTGATGACACACGCTGCCTGTGCCGGAAACTCAGGACAGCCGCGAGTCTGCTTGCGGCGGCCCGGAGACAACTGCAGTGCAGGGAGCGCTCGCTCTCTGCCCCGCAGGTGTATCCCTTCACCTATTGGCGCTTCGGAGGAGCCAGCGCAGCGCCCGGACACTGTGCGCTCACTCGGCATTCAGTTATATGCGCTCCCTGAGGAGTCGCATATAACTGAAGCGTCCCTGTCGGCGCACGGGCCATCGCAGTGCCCGAGCGCCGACAGTGACTCGAGTATAAGCCGAGGGGAGATTTTTCAGCACATTTTTTGTGCTGAAAAACTCGGCTTATACTCGAGTATATACGGTACTTTAAATAATATTAAATTAGAAAAACAATACAGCATCTACCATAAATCCCATTATTATATTATTAGTAGTGATTACAAACCCATCACATCAGGCTAGAAAGAAAAGAAAAGCCATTAGAATAGGATGTCAATGAATATAAACTATGCTAGTGATCTTGCTTGGTGCACCCCAAGTCCCAGCAAAACCTGTGGTGTACTGGCTCTTGCCATATGTAGAATAAAGTCTGAAAGCAGAAAAATAAAATTTTTACAATGATCACCATCTGATTAAAATGTATTTCATTTAATGATTTAATGTAGCAAAAACGAAAAAAAAAAAAATCTGAACAAAATTTTATTATTAACATAATTTTTCATTAGAAAATCAGCTCAATGAATTGCACTAGTCTCTATAGAGAACAGAAGTAACAGAATACAAATTTTACAAGTCTTGACTATGATTGACAGTAATAGCTCCTTGTCTTTTGCGACATTTTAACCACAAATTGAGATTGACACCGGGAGAGCATTGTGATGTACTAGAACGAGAAACAATTAAGAGTATGATTGACGTTTATGAGCTTCTGTTCTTCACTACAGTGTTAAGAGGGGTTTTCTCGCTACAAACATCATATCTGTAATGATGGGGACAGTAAAACTAAGCACTTTTGCAATTGGTTTGTATTACCTAAATCCCTTAGTATAACAGCTATTAGCTAATCTGTGTGTGTCTAGAGCTTTTCAGCAGCCTGGGGGGGTCAGGCCACGCCCCTTTGCTGTGATTGAAAGTCTTATTTTTATTTCAACCTCTGTAGGGACATGCCCCCTGTGCTGTAATTGGTTGTCTGCACTCTCTATGCTCACTCACCCTGAGCTGTGTGAAACTGGCTACCTGAGCTCTCTGCTAGCTGCTGGCAGACTGTATTGTCATTGTCTTCTTCTCTCACATCCCTGAGCTATGTAAAAAGGCAACCTGAGCTTGTCTCTGCTCTTCTCTGCTCTGATGTGAAGGATCTGGGCAATTACTCAGTCTCTTTAGCTGCCAAATTCACGACCCCCATTTATATAACACACCCTTATACACTCTGCTCCCCCCACCCATAGAACACACCCGTAGACACACTGCGCCCCCACCCATCTAACACACTCTTTTACGCTCTGCTCCTCCCACCCATCTAATACACTCTTATACACTCTGCTCCCCCCACCCATCTAACACACTCTTTTACGCTCTGCTCCTCCCACCCATCTAATACACTCTTATACACTCTGCTCCCCCCACCCATCTAACACACTCTTATACACTCTGCTCCCCCACCCATATAACACACCCTGTCACTGCTCACACATAAGGAGGACTGGGGAGGGAACAAGGACAGGAAGGGGGTGTGATTATGTCACCTCTCTTCAGTAAGGGAAGACACACCCTACTGGGAGGAGAGACGATGGGTTTGGGACTGGGATTTGAAACTCTAAGACAGCGAAACAGATCAGATGTCTGTGAAAGCCAGTAGTTAGAAAAACTCTTTAAAGTAGTTCATTGAGCTGATTTTCTAATGTAACATTTACTATGTTAAAAATTTTGTTCTGATTTGAATATTTTTTATGATTAAAATCTCACAAAATACTTTTTTATACTTTTATATAGTATGTTAATTTTTGTTCATCAAAATGTAGGTCAGTCTTTATTCAACATAAAGCAATAGCTGGCACATCATAGGTCACGCTGAGACTTGTGGTGCTCCATGAATGATCTCTACAATAGTTTCTATTCACTGATATGCTATTGTAAAGCTTTTTCTTTTATCTCTAGCCTGCTGTGATATGTTTGTAGTCACTGATAATACTACGCTAACTCTGTAAATACCCGAATGAGAACGGGATTTATGGTAGATGCTGTATTGGTTTAATTAATTTATATTATTTAATTTAATATTAATTTTAGTTGATATAATTTTATATATATATTGTATAGGATTTTTTGGGATATTCTATAATTTAATATTTATTTAGTATATTATATGTATTATATAGTTTGATAATTATTATAAATTAGTTTGTATTATTTTAGTGGTATAGTTGAGAAATAATTGATATTTTTTTGCCCTAATGGTCAATTTAGTTCCACTATGACAACTTTGGGCTCAGACACACCACTTTTATCTTGGTCTGGCTGTTCCAACAGTTATGCACCAATTTTTGGCGTCCCACATTCATATATATGTCTAATTTTATGAATGGGGTTCGACATGCCCTCCCAATGCTCCCACATCTTTGGTGCATCACAAAGTGTTGGGACCAACAATTGGAGTGTGACTGTTCATACCTCTATAGAACAGGGCTACGACAGCTTTTTGGCTCAAAGTACACCAGACAACTGGCGCAGCCCCATTCATACATGTCACCCAAAGTGGTTTTGGTACCATCCATAACATGATCTCAAGTCTTTATTCCATTAATGCAGTAAAGTCCACAGTGAGAAGATAAAAATGTCCACAAATACCAGCCCGTAGGCTCCTATTCATGGCATTTTTTTTGGACATTTGTATGTCTCATTAGAGCCGATGAAAGCTAGAGTATTTTTCTAGCAAATCTTGTGGATCATCTATGATGTTTACCAATTCATACACAAATAGATAGATAGATAGATTGATATACTGTATACTGTAAATATCATAGGTACATGCATATTATTTCATCCCCCGTTTTTTGTAAAACAATTCAAGACTTACTTATTTCTAAGTCCATCAGCAGTCATTTTATGATCCTCTATCTCTTGGCTAAGGTTGGCATTTAGTGCCCTAGCCACGAGTACCTTCAAAAGAATATAAAGATGCCATTTAAATTTATTTTATAGCTAAATGGATTTCTAAGTGAAATATATAGAACCTGTACATACCTGGCTCTGGAGATCAGTAATAACCTTGAAATACTGATTACAATCAGGGAATACGTGACCTTCATTTTCTTTATACCAGTCACAGATTTTCTTCTCCAGTAGGACATTCTCCTCTTCCAATGACTTCACATTTTCCAGATAAGATGCCAGACGACCGTTGAGTGACTGCATAGTCTTTTTTTCATCAACATTGAGTAGCTCTTTATTTTTGGAAGGCTTGTAGTCTCCAAAGTTACTCAAGTGGCATCTGTATATTGCATAATTACTTTGTTTGGGCTGTACATAACCAGATGATGGAGGTTTAGAGTCACCTAAGGCTCCATTTGCATTGGGTACTTTAAAGTGAGCTCTATATTGAAGACCTTTCATCTTCTGAGGTTTGTGATGGTCACCATTTAAAGAATAATGAGTTCTGTATTTAGGATAATTCAAAAACTCTCCTCCAGCACCAAAATATGGTTGGACAATTCTATATCCCATGATGTTCCCACGACTCTAGACGGAAGGACACTGAACGCAAGGACCGGTACGTTAAGTGATGATCTTCCTTTCCTGAGCTTCTCTTTTATATGAAGCTTAAATGGACATGAGGTCATAATTATGTGAACTGAGCATACAAAGATCTCTTAAATTGACAAGTGTCATCAAGCATTCATTTATGGGATTACTCAGCATGCACAAAAGAGGTTGAAACGCAGATTATTACTTGTTTTTTTCCTGTATTTATATTACTGAACAATATTTCAGATGCATTCCACACATGACTCGAATATCTCACATATCATCTGCGTTTGTTAACAAAAAGATTAAACAACCCAAGAATGAAACTGCACATTCTTTTTGCCACATTTTATTATTTTTATTAATAGGTGTTTTCAGATCCTATACTTGTTTACTTATAATTATTTTTATTATGTTTGTTTTGTCAAATAAAAGTTTTTGTAGCAACATTCCATGGATATGGGATATTTATTTAAAGGGTATTCCTATCTCAGATATGAATGGTATGTACAAAGGACATAAGTGTCTGATAGCTATGGCCCACATCTGGGGCATGCATGTGACGCACTTGTCGCCTTGCCTTTCATCGTTATTCTTGCACTGCAATCACCATTTACTTCAGTGGGAGCTCCGATTAAAGCAGATTGTGCTTACTCAGCTATACTTACAAATCCAATAGAAGTGAATGGAGAAACCTGCATGAGTACCACCACCTCTTTGTTTACTGTGGCCTTGGCAAAAATAAGGACGTGAGGTATGGACATCCCCTTTCTTGAGATAAAGATTTCTAATCTGTATGTATCTGACATTTATGGCATATCCTGTTGAAATATTGTAACGGATATGGTAGTGGATCCTCTTAACCACCACAAGCGATGGTGTAAGCCACTCCAGGGAGCGGAGTCTAAGTAGGTCCGGTTTTCACCAGAGCCCACCGCAAAGCGTGATGGACTTGCTGCGGCGGATTACTGTCAGGTCGCTACCCCTGACGTGACTTGCTTGCGGTGGCAGCCGAGGTGTTGCGCGGTACAGAATCGTGAAGCAGGCTCGTAGTCAGAGACAGGCAGAAGGTCAGTGCAGGTGGCAGTGGTTTGTAGTCGGGGACAGGCAGAAGGTCAGGATAGGCGGTAATGGTTCGTGGTTAAGGGACGGAGGCAGAAGGTACAGTACACAGTAGACGAACAAGACACTTAGGAACGCTTCCTCTCTAGGCACAGGGCACTATTGATTCGGCAAGGTGCTAGGGAAGGGGCAGAGCTTAAATGGGGTCAGCGCCCGGTGAAACCAATCACCGGCGCACTGTCCCTTTAAATTTTCCCGTAGTGCCGCGTGCGCACTAGGGGGCGCGCGCTCCCGGCCGGCAGCAGGAGCGCGCGCCAGGACGGAAACAGGAGCGTGGTGAGGTAAGTGGGACACAGAGCTGCCAGGGCGTCCGCAGCCCGAGTACCACACTGCGGCAGTGCGGGTGTGCCTGCGACCCGACACGGGGATCGCAGGGACACCCGTAACAAATATCATAAATGTCCAAGATGGGAATACCTCTGTGATTACTAATAACATTATCTAGATAGGCAACAAATCCAAAACCTAGAAGCTTTGGCATAGCTGTTCATTATCTTAGATGGAATCTCCATATTTTATCATCTTATTGTTTGTAGCTCCAGCAATACTTGGACATATTGTTCTACCTATATACCTTAATACAGATATACACTAGACTCTTCTTTGCAGACTAGAATGAAAACTAATATACATAACTAAACGCTACAAACAGAAAGAAAAACATAAAATAGATAGATACATAGATAGATAGATAGATAGATAGATAGATAGATAGATAGATAGATAGATAGATAGATAGATAGATAGATAGATAGATAGACAGACAGACAGACAGTATTAATAGCTAGACAGTGGCTCTTTTATGTTGTGGCCCTTTCTCTTTCATGAAAAAAAAAATCACTGAGAAATAGGATACCCAATTTTAACCTTTCAAAATATCATTATCACCCTCAGATCCCCACGTTCTATGCCCTACCTAAAATCCATAACTGTCTAGTCCCCTTAAAGGGCAGACCCATTATGTCCGTCATTGGATCAGTTACACAGAACCTGGGGATCTATGTGGACAAAATTCTTAGATCTTTTGTCATGGGGCTCCCAAGAGGTACTATGGACCTTCTAAGAAAGATAGAAACATTGTTATTGATTCTGATTCACTACTCATTACCATTGATGTGGAGGCGCTGTACAGCTCCATACCACATGATGTAGGTATGGAGGCTGTACAATGCTATTTGAACCAGAGAGGAATTCAGTTCTCGGGCCATAGTTCATTTGTAAGCAAATTACCTCCTTTTCATATTAACACATAATTAGTTTTTGTTTGGGGGCAAATTCTACCATCGCCTCAGGGGGACTGTGATGGGGAGCAGTTGTACTCCCACATACGCTAATCTCACTTTGAGCTGGTGGGAAGATACAATGGTATTTTCTGACCATAATGAAGTCTGGCTAAAAAACATTTTATTTTGGACTCATTACATTGACAATATTATGGTGATATGGTCAGGAACCATAGACTCCTTTAAGACATCCTTGGCACAATTGAATAATAATTCATTGGGGCTATATTTGACCTATGAAATAGGAGGTAATTAACTTAATTTTCTGGATGTCACTATATATATAAAATGAAGATGGTTCTTTATGTTCCAAGATATTTAGAAAACCCACAGCAACTAATAATCTACTACAATGGGAGAGTTTTCATCCAACACCCCTTAAAAAAGGAATCCCCAAGAGACAGTTCATTTGAGCACGAAGGAGCTGCTCAAAAATTGAGGAGTGCAAATTGGAGTCATGGTTATTGAGGAACAGATACAGAGACAAGGGATATCCTAACGATATATTGCAGAACAATTATCAATATGCTCTTGAGAGAAGACAGAATTGCTTACCCCTAAAACGAATGATAATTTGGATGAGACTTCTAGACTAGTGGTCACATTTGACAATCAGTCCAAAAATATTAGGGAGATTCTAAAAAGATATTGGGGTATTTTAAAAACCCTGAAATATCTAAATTTGTGCCTGATTTATCATGTATCACATTTCAATGAGGCCGTTCTATAGTTGACCGTCTTATATATAGCCACTATACACCCCCGAAAGGGAATGAGACACCTGTAAAGCATGTCCACTGATTAATAAAACAAAAGATTTCAAGAGTGCATCAGTGGGCACACACTTTAAGATTCAAGACTTTGCAAATTGAAAACGTTGAGGGGTGGTGTACCTCGCCACATGTTCCTGTCCCTTGGACTACATTGGGAAGAACAAGTGTGAGTTCAGTAGACCAATATTGGAGCATGTGGGAGATATTAACACACAGAGAGCTATCTTTTTGGCCCGTCACATGTGGGAAAGGCATGAGGGGGATACTAAGAATTTCTCTTTCACTATTATTGAGATTGTTTGTCAATCTCCTTGTTGGGGAGAATTTGTAAGTTCCTCTTACAAAAGAAGATCCCATGGATCTGTTTTCTAAGATCAGTTTAACCAGATGGCCTGAATTAAAGATTTACTCTTTTGTGCTTTATCTGACATAAATACCATGCTGCCTATATCAGGTCTTTATCAATTCCATAAATCCTACCAGGGCTAATTTGATGAATATGGCTGTTATAATTATCTATATTGATACTGTCAGGAAAAAGCCCTTCCCGCCGGCCCAATCGAGGGTCGACGGCCTTACTTGGGGTGTATCGTGACGTTGCGCTGCCCCCTAGGGGTGCACAAGGTCAGCCAGATACTGTTCCACTGTTAACCCCTGTCCACACAGGCCCAGGGAGAACCAGGGAGGACGGGAGAACACTTTCCTCGTCCAGAATCCTGAAAGGCTGCCAGCAGTTTCTAGTTTAGTTATAAGCCCGGTCCGTGACCGACTTATAACAAGGCCGAAACCAGCCTTGGGGTAGCTATATATTATAGACCGCGTACTAGATGTGTGAGGCCGATGAGCACGACAGACTAACTCAGATTAAATTTTATAGATTTAATTAGCCTTGGAGGGCACACTAGACAAAGATATATAAAATGATAATATATACAGGTAAGAGTCAGAGGTGCAAATATAAGTATGGGTTACAGACAAAGGCAGTAAAATGTGTCCAGTTACCTTTGGCTCACATGGGGGGCTTATGTGGCCTGGCTTCTGCATGTGGATGCTCCTGGAAATGTTCTTAGGTACCCCCCTCCATGGATCAACAGTCGAGCCCACCCGGGCTCCTGCTTATATCTGTGAGGGGACAGCCCACATTGCAGCCCCCTACACGCCCCCACACACCCCTGGGAAGGTCTATGAACTCCTCCCACTCAGGTCATGCAATTTCTTATAGAAACACAACAATGGACCATAACGCGACGGGGCATTGGCACAGAACCGAGCCGGTAGCACCATCAGAACCGGCTGGACCTACACTACGCCCGGGTATCAGACACCCCTATCTGATGGACTCCATAGGTCCGGTTCTGGATATCTCGGTCCCCCTGCCTCATGCAAGCATGGGAGTAGTGGCTATGTGTGCGGGGAGTTCCAAATTTTAAGATATGAACTCGCCATGGACCAGTTATGAATGGATCGCCTATAAATCTATATGAAATATCGGAGATGTATCGGCTAGGTGCCTTTTGTTCAAGTCTTTGTTCTTGGAGTTGGAGAAGGCACATTTGTTCAGTGCTAATTAATGGAAATGAGGGTTCTTTTGAGGTGTCCACATGTCCTGCTGTGTTGGCTTCCTATGGAAGAGCATTTACAATGGGTCTTGGCTGTGCTGATTAACGTGTAAATTGAGCTTTCCTGGGGGACTGTGGGCCATCTGTGAGATCTGGCTAGATGAAGTTGGAGAGGGAACTGTCATTTTGAGTGGATTTTCCTCACAGATACTTATACCTTTCTCATTCATGTATGATTGATCACATAGAAATACTCAAAAAACCTCAGTCTTTGAGACCAAATAATATAATTAGCTTAAAAAATGTACTTATGTTTGGCCACTATAGAGAGGAGAGGCTGAATCAGACATAATTTACAGTCATATTGACCAGTCATTTCTGTGAGTTGTTATACTGCTATGAAATTCAGGTCTCATATTTAGGTTTGGTTGAATGTGGTTGACTTAGTTAACCCCATAGTGACCATCAATAGTCTCTACTACCCTGTGGAATAAGCTTTGCATGGGTCTCCTGTACCAGATGTATTGGGTGCTTGACTGCCTAATAAAAGCTGGGTTCCGTCTCTAATGGCGGAGGAGGAACTACTGATCATGACCATTTACATCTTGAGTAAAATCTTGTGTTTATACATGTCTGACTGGAATTGTCAGTGATCAGTAACATAGATCTTCATAGAAGAACAAGATCTTCTAATATTTTAATGATGCAAATTGCAGCAAATGACAGAATACAAACTATATAGCTAATTAAGCCATGCAACCATTTGACTAGGGGGCTGTGTGCCTTTAAAAGGGTGTTCCCATCTTGCTGGGATACGCCATCAAAGTGTGATTGGTGCAGGTCCCACATCTGGGACCTGCACCTATCTCAGGTTTGGGTCCCCAAAAATCTCAGTGCAAAATGGAGAGTCGGACACACTCTCCATTCTGTTCAATGGTGTTTCCGAGTTAAGCCGAACACACCTGTAGCTCACTTGTTCTCAGAACTCCCATAGAACTGAATGGAGAGTTGTGCACAAGTGCAACTGACTCTCCATTCTACACCAAGACTTTCGGAGGCCCAATCCTCCAGATAGGTGCATGTCCGAAAGATGAGTTCCCCACCTTTAATGACATTTACTATCAATATGACATCAAAGTGCGAGAGAGCTGGCTGCAGAATTAAGTGGGCTTAAGCAAGTTAGGAGGGGAGGGAGAGTCAGTTTTAGTTTCAGGAAGGTGCCTGGGAGGTGGTCTTTTTTACCAACTAGTTTGCACAATAAATCAAGCATGCCCACCCTCCTTCCCCAATTTTTTATGTGTCATACTTTCTCATGCTTTGCATTCCTGCTATTTTGATATTTTTTTCTTTATTTGTGGTTGTCACAGCTGGTGTGTGGTATTGCAGTAGTTGGAGCATCTCTGGGCATCAAGTCAAACTAAGACATGCCCACCAGCGGAATGGTGGGGGCGGCATTCTGGTGACCTCTTCATTGTCTCATCTTGGTTAGGTTATATGTATTGCACGATTCTTTCTATGCATATTTAAATAAGAAGTGACCTCGCTCCACACATCAGTTATTTGGTCTTGATTGTTATTTGTTATTTATGAAGTTTAAAATTATCAATGTATTATTCAGTAAATGGGTTTTAAAGGGGTTGTCGCACCAATAACATTGATGGCATATTAATAGGGGCTTCCATCAATGTGTGATAGGTGGTGCGTCTGAGACCCGCACCTATCTTGAGAACGAGCCCAAAGCCTCTCCGCTTTGAATGAAGAGGTAGTCGAAACTCTCCCATTAAAAACAATAGAAGTTCTGAGTGTTATTCATTTGTATAGTGGGACAACCCCTTTAAACTGAGAAGCCAAGCAGGTGCACCAAAACCGTGACAAAATACTAAGGCGACACCAGTACTCTGGGGGGGCACCAAAAGTATGAGGGAGTACTAGTACTGTAAATGAGCACTAAGAAGCACAGATACAGTTGGGGGTAAATAACAGGAGAACATTACTGTGACGAAAACAGCCTAGTCCGCCGGCCCGCTTGAGGGACGACGGCCTGACTTGGGGTGTATCTCGACGTTGCGCTGCCCTCTAGGGGGGAGCTCAAGGTCAGCCAGATACTGTTCCACTGTTAACCCTTGCCCACACTGGCACAGGGAAACAAACAATGCTGCCACCAGTTCTCTCGTTTAGTTATAAGCCCGGTCCGTTACCGACTTATAGCAGGGTCAGGAACCAACCCTTGGGTAGCTATATACTATAGACCGAGAATTAGGCGTGTGAGGCCGTTGATCAAGACAGACTAACTCAGATTAAAGTTTATAGATTTAATTAGCCTTGAAGGGCACACTAGACAGGTAATATGTACAAGATGGATAATAATATACAGGTCAGAGAGAGGTGCAAATACAATTATGGATTACAGACAAAAGGCAGTTAAAATAAGTCAAGTTACCTTGTTGCTTGGGGCCCGGCCGCATGGGGGGCATATGTGGCCTGGCTGCTGCGTGCGGATGTCCTGGAACTGTTCTTAGGTGGCCCCCCTCCTGGATCAACAGGAAGAGCCACCCCTGGCTCCGGCTTATATCTGTGAGGGGGCAGCCCACTTGGCAGCCCCCTACACACCCCTGGGACGGTCTATGAACTCCTCCCACTCAGGTCATGCAGTTTCTGATACAAACCCAAAAATGGACTATAACTCGGCAGGGCCTTGGCACAGAACCGAGCCGGTAGCATCATCAGAACCGGCTGGATCTACCCAACGCCTGGATATGAGACACGCCTATCTTATAGACTCCCAGGGTCTGGTTGTGGATATCTCAGTCCCCATGTGTCCTGGGAACCTGGAAATGGGAATGTGCTGGCGGGAGAGTTCCATATTTTGAGATATGAACTCTCCATGGACCAGTTATGAGCTGGTCGCCTATAAATCGATAGGAAATATCGGAGACGACCCGACTGGGCTGAATTGAGCAAAGTCTTTGAAGCTTGCGAGCTTGGACCAGCATTTGTTCAGTGCTAATTAGGTTACATGAGGATCCTTTCATGGGTTGAACCCATGCTGTGGCGACTTCCTAAAAAGGCATTGGGTAAGAGAGCTGTGATGATTAACATGGAAATTGAGCTTGTCCTGTGGTGGGGGAAGCTGTGTTCTGACTAGATTAGATGGTTGGGGGGAGGTCTGTCATTTTGAGTCAATTTTCTTCACAATTACTGTTTAAGGGGCGCTAAAAGGAAAGCTTTACTGCGTGTAAAGGCTGACTTTGTTCCTGTCTAGAGGAAAAAGGTGAACTTTTGCCGTGGAGGGCTCTATAGATTAAACTATAACTGCATGGCGCTGAAGCAGGGCAGTAATAATGTTACAGTGTAAGGACACTAAAGAGCACTATAATAGTATGGCTCTTAAAAGAGGTGACTATTATTTTATATGGGAGCGCTATTATAGTGTACACCAAAAAGTGAGACATTATAACTGTGAAGGCATTGTTACTGTGTTAGGCACTTAAAGGGGTTGTCTCACTACATTGATTCATCTCACCTCAGTCCTGTTTTCTTGGTTTCATTTTGAATTCAGGGTCGTGTTTACTGGCTTCTACTAGGCTGCAGTAGAAGCCAGGTCTGTAGCTATAGCAACCAGTGCTGGCAGCCTATCATGAGAGTTTGAACAGGTCTGTAGCTACAGCGACCAGTGCTGGCAGCCTATCAGGGGAGATCAAACAGGTCGGTAGCTATAGCGACCTAAGGAGCTGATGCTGCCCATACAAGAGGGGATATCTAGGAATAGGTAGGACACTGTTAATGGACTCATATTGCAAAGTGACTTGTTTTTGCAAGATCTTTAACATAAAAAGCAATCCTTGTAGTGAGACAACCCCTTTAAGGGAACACTAAGTGAGTCACTGTTACCATCTATGGTACTACTTGTTTGTGGCTATTATTTTGGGGGCACTATATGTGTGGCAGTATTTTATATCTTAGAACCAACAGGGGGGCTGATGCAACATGGCAAAAATAAAATTCTGTTAGATTCATAAGAATCAACAGAAAAAAAGCTCCATATACAGTACAGCCATTTGAAATAGGATTAAAATATGAATAAAATGGAATTTTGACTTGGCACATCTGTTTTCCTGAACACACAAGTATCAGGACATTGGTGGAATCATTAGTATATTGTTTTTAAAGTATGACAATTATTGTAATCGTATCTAAATGCATTTCCTAAGATGAGGGTACATAACAAATACAGTGCAACAATTAACCCATTTGATATATATATATACACTTTCTTTTAAATGACTGTGGAGAGAGTGGGAATGGTGGTTCTAGTAGTTCATGGTGGGACAAAACTTAGACGACAGGAATCCAATCCATTTCATTTGTCATGAGCTGTTATGTGAATGACAAAAAATACTAATATGTATGGGCAATCTAAAGCCAGAATATTAACCCTGACACCAAGACAAGAGTTGGAGATGTCTAGTGTATTGGAGTCTTCTTTATATCACGTGACAATAAAAAACCTTGATTCAAACAGTATAGTGTTAACATATTTAATGTGCTCAATTCTAGAGGTAATAAGGGGCAGACGATTGTGTAGGTCTAGGAAATGGCAGGATGGTCATGAGCATCAGGGTGAAACGTCATTATTGGCATGATGAGGTCAGATCTGGTGATGGTTAGCTCGAGGAAGTCAGTCCTAGTAGGCTGTGTACACAACGCAGCCACAGGTCCCAGGTCTACAATACTGCACCTGTTTAGGTCTTTGCTTTCAAGCACCACATAAGCTGGAATCTACTATGGCTCTACATGCCCGAGAACAGGTTTTTATACCCGAAATGTTGTGCCATGAACTTATTTGACCAGGTTTACTATACATTAATTTGTCCAAGCATTTACCTATATTCATGCAAAGGCACTGTTCATACTGGCTTTCTACCCTACTGGAAAAAAATCTCTGGAGGCTAAAGTGTAGTTCCTTCTGTTTTACTGATTTGTATGATAGGGAAGCAGTGGTCAACCCTCACAAATGTGCATCCATGGAGAAGAGCATGCCAGAAATATGAGAGTTGTACTGTCTGATTTTACATGAACTGGTTTATTACCAAACCCTATAATAATCATTAGAAACGAAAGCGGATATCCAGGTATCTGTCCGTAACAAGATGAATACCACTGCGAAATCCAGAGTCCGTTAGCAGTTAAAAATGGTAAGTTTATTTCTTCCAGCATTAAAATAAAAGCACATTGGCAACAAACCCACTACAGTACTCGGATATCCGCCTTCATTTCTTTGTATTTCCGCCTGGCCGGCGGTCAGCCCGGAGCGGCAGAACGGTGATGCGTGGATCCCTGCTCTAAGACTTGGTTACAGCCCGTGGAGGTGAATCCTATTTCTATATACTATGCTATAATAATCATTACACTAGCTATGAAAAGTTGTTTTTTTTTGCGCAGGTTTTGCAGTCGGTTTTCAGATTTCGGTCAGCCCATTACATTGAACAGTACTATAATCTGCCATAATATGATGGATTACAGAACATGTTCTAAGTTTTTTAAACAGATTTCAGATTTGAAATCCGACCTCAGAGAATCCGAGCTGAGTAGACTACAGCTCGGATTTTCTATTGAGGTCCATGGGGATGATTTACCGTCAGATTCTTGCGGATTCTAAATACTGAATCTGCTTAAAAATCCAACCAGAAACCAGTCCTGTTTAGACATAGCCTTAGGGTGCACCACGTTGGCTGATCCTGCTGAATCAGTTGCTTTGGCCGCAATCAATCTAATGTGTGTTCGCAGGCCAAAGGGGTTGAGTATTTTTGATGGACTCAAAACCAATCGTTATTATTGTTGCTCAGTGAATGTTGGGACACATTTCAGAATAGTCAGCAAATGGAGAAAGTGGAAGCATCAGAGGAGGACACAGACAGCTGAGGGCCCTCATGCAGGAATATTATATGGGCCTCTTGTTATCCAATATCTCATCATAGACCTCTCCCTTATGTCTTTCTAACAATTCACCAGAAATTGTTAAACATGAAACTCTTTAACTCATGACCTTACATGCAAGGGGTCTGAGTATTGTTGATGTACTCTATTGACCAATCATGGATATTTTTGTTCAGAGAATATGGAGACATATGAGAGGACAGTATTGTGAGAGATAAAATCTAAGTTCCCCCTTTAGTTTGCACCCAAACACAATATACTGTTGGCTAATACTGCTGAAGTCAATGGCTTTGGCCACCATCAATCTAATGTGTATTTAAAGCCCTGAGGGTGTGAGTATTTTTGATGAACTCTATAGACCAATCCTGAATGACTGTGGGGACTCATGATAAGGTAGTCAGCAAATGGAGAAAGCGGATCAATCGGAGGAGAACACAGATAGCTGAGGGCCCTCATGCAACAATATTATATGGAAGCCCTATTATCCAATATCTCAACGTAGACCTCTCCCTTGTGTCTTAATTCTAACAATCCACCATTAATTGTTATTCATGAAACTCATTAGCTCATTACCTTACATGCAATCTAATACACAGAAGAGCATTGCCTGCAGTGTAAGGGTATGTTCACATGGCATATTGCAGGAGTATTTCGACGCTGGACGGTTGTGGGTTTCCAGATAAGTATTCAGAAAGTTTGACTTTTATTTGAGGGGCACAAATCCTGGGTGAACTAGTTCTCATTGAGGATGTCCAGGTGTATGGAGTCTTACATGCAATGCTGCATGGGAATAGTAATATCATCTCTCCTAAGAAAACAATCTTTCCAGCGCCGACTCTAGGTTGTAGCCAACCAGTACTTTGCTCTGTACTAGCCATGGGTAAGAAACTCAATACAGCTGTCTAAAAATGAGTGTATGATTTAGCTAATATTTCTTGACACACTTAGACAAAGATTAAATTACAAAAAATACATGAAAAATAATATCAGTTCTGCCATGAGTAATTGTGCACTGTGATGGGAGGTTAAGTATTATGTTTTAGGTAATCATCACTATTACAAGAATTTATCATATTAAGATTAACAAAAGCAGACAACAGTTTATTTGCTTTATAAATGAATTATTTTAATCAGGGATGAATGATCAGCAGAATGTACTGTAGATAAGAGCAGGAAAATTGAAGAATCTGATTATATGAACGGGGTTATGTTTATAAAGTAGTATAGACATACAGGGCGACATGTATGAATTCTGGCACTGATAGACCAGTTCTAAATCGCTTTAAGGTAGAGTAGACTCTGCCAGAATGTATGAAGCTGTTCTTCTGCAGGTCATACATACAGAGCAGTGTAGAGCCAATACCACCAGTCTGGCTCAGGCACCACCTTTACCCTGGTCTGGCTGTTCTTCTGCAGGTTATACATAGAGGGCAGTGTAGAGCCAATACCACAAGTCTGGCTCAGGCACCACCTTTACCCTGGTCTGGCTGTTCTTCTGCAGGTCATACATACAGGGCAGTGTAGAGCCAATACTACAAGTCTGGCTCAGGCACGACCTTTTCCCTTGTCTGGCTGTTCTTCTGCAGGTCATACATACAGAGCAGTGTAGAGCCAATACCACAAGTCTGGCTCAGGCACCACCTTTACCCTGGTCTGGCTGTTCTTCTGCAGGTCATACATACAGGGCAGCGTAGAGCCAATATCACAAGTCTGGCTCAGGCACCACCTTTACCCTGGTCTGGCTGTTCTTCTGCAGGTCATACATATAGGGCAGTGAAGGGCCAATACCACAAGTCTGGCTCAGGTACCACCTTTACCCTGGTCTGGCTGTTCTAAATGTTCTGCACCAAAGTTTTGTCGTCAAAGAATCATAAATGTGTCTACTCCTACTAATGTGGTGGGGGGGCCCCAGAACGCCCCAAAACTTTGGCGCTAAAAAGTTTCGCGGTACCGAGGCACTTATCGCCCAAAGTTTGGAGTACGTCTGTTCATAGATCTATTGAACTGGTCTACTACAGCTTTTTGAGGCCAGAATTCTGGGGCAGCCCGGTTCATACATGTCACCCATAGTATCTCACAAAAGTGTGTACATCCCTCACATTTTTGTAAACATTGTATTATATGTTTTCATGAGACAAAACTGAAGATATGACACTTTGATACAATGTAAAGTATACAGTGTGCAAGTTGTATAACAATGTACATTTGGTAGTATATCGCAATCCAGCTCAATCCACCTGTTGGGCAATCAAAAGGAGGCACGTGAACGCCGAGAGCTTGCTCAGCCAGGTAAAGTGAATACAAACAAATTCAGACACAGCATCCCAGCAGTATTGTTGAACCTTATAGGAAGCATAGGATGGCAAGCCAGTATAAGTAAAAAAATGTATACCTTTTATTGTAGTCAACTTTAAAAGCGGTAGAAAAAACACACGTTGTAGCAGTGCAGACCATTGACCGTACTCAACAGTGTGCAGTCGGATGCTCTCCCAGCAAGGACTGACACGTTTCGGGGACGTGCACCTTATTCCTGGTCTGTCCTCAAAATAAGTTAACACACAGCCATCTAAATTGATGGAAACAAAAGTGAGTACACCCCTAAGTGAAAATGGACAAATTGTGTCCAATTTGCCATTTTCCATCCATGGTCTCATCTAATTCATTAGTGTTTCACAAGGTTTCAGGTGTGAATAGGGAGCAAGTGTATTAAATTTTTTGCTATCGCCCTCACACGCTATCATACTAGTCACTGGAAGTTCAACATGGCACTTCATGCCAAAGAACTTTCTGAGGAGATTGCCAACTCCCTGAAATTGAGTTGCAGCACGGTTGCGAAGACCAAACAGCAGTTTCACAAAACAAGTTCCACTCAGAACAGGCCTCGCCATGGTCGACCAAAGACCAAAGAAGTTGAGTGCACATGCTCAGAGTCACATCCAGAGATTGTCTTTTCAAAATAATCTGAGTGCTGCCAGCATTGTTGCAGAGGTTAAAGGGGTGGGGGGTCAGCATGTCAGTGCTCAGACCATATACCGCATACTGCATCAAATTGGTCTGTATGGTTGTCGTCCCAGAAGGAAACCTCTTCTACAGATGATGCACAAGAAAGCCCACAGTTTGCTGAAGACAAGCAGACTAAGGACATGGATTACTAGAATCATGTCCTGTGCTCTGTTGAGACCAAGATAAACGTATTTGCTTCAGATGGGGCCAAGCGCGTGTGGTGACAACCACAAAGTCAAATGTGTCTTGCCTACAGTCAAGCAGGCTGGTGGGAGCATCATGGTCTGGGGCTGCATGAGTGCTACTGGCTGTGGGGAACTACAGTTCATTGAGGAAACCATGAATGCTAACATGTACTGTGAGATTCTGAAGCAGCGCATGATCCCCTCCCTTCTGGGCCACAAGCCAGTATTTCAACATATCGACCCCAAACACACCTCCAAGACGACCACTGCCTTGCTAAAGAAAATGAGGGTAAAGGTATTGGACTGGCCAAGCATGTCTCCAGACCTAAACCCTATTGAGCATCTGTGGGGCCTCCTCAAACAGAAGGTGGAGGAGCGCAAGGTCTCTAACATCCACCAGCTCCGTGATGTTGTCATGGAGGAGTGGAAGAGGATTCCAGTGGCTGCAACCTGTGAAGCTCTAGTGACCCCCATGTCCAGGAGAGCTAAGGCAATGCTGGAAAATTTTGGTGGACACACAAAATATTGACACTTTGGGCACAATTTGTCCAATTTCACTCAGGGTTGTATTCACTTTTGTTGGCAGCAATTTAGACATTGATGGCTGTGTGTTAAGTTATTTTGAGGGCACACCAAATTTACAGTTATACAAACTGCAAACCAACTATTTTACATTGTATCAAAGTTTCATATCTTCAGTGTTGCCTCATGGAAAGATATAATAAAATATTTACAAAAATGTGGTGTACTCACTTTTGTGAGATACTGTACAATGATATTCTCCATGTCTATGAGTCACATTTCCTCTGACTTTTCAGAGGGATGGAATATGACTAGTCGCCATGGCCTTAATATTGTTCTTGGGTGACCTTCATGGTTTCTGTGAGCATGGAGAAAGCTGGCACGTTGCTGTGGTGGCATCAGTGCTCAGATTTTACACTTGGTCTGATGAACTTCTGTGTTCGTTTGATGAACTTTGAATTGGTGGTGTTGTTCTGGAATAAAAATAAGGAGTGAAGAAGTTAGGAAATTAGAAATCTGAAAAAAATTGAAAAAGTAAAGATTACCTTATAACTTTGTGTATAACCTAAGCATCTTTTATTAGCAATACCCAAATAGTAGGCAAATATAGACATGGCCGCACATCCACTTGCTATGCAGTGAACTACTGCTGCTAAGAAAACATTTACAAAATGCTACAATTTGATTTGTTAATAAGCCCATTTGCCACTTTATGGAAACCTCTTGTAGGTAGGTCTGTATACTAAGATAAGCACCACATGGTGACCATTTTCATAGCAACATCAATACCTGCAAGGGGAATGACTAGTGGTATGACACTAACCCTGCTGTCAGACCTAGCCCTAGCTGTGGGTCAGGTCAACTCACAGGCAAAGCATCACAGCAACAATGACTGCCATATACAGGGCTGCCATAAGTAATTTCAGGGCCCCACACAACTGAAGCATTTGGGCCCTTCACTCATTACCAGTTTATATTTTGCACCATATCAGAGGGCCGCTTTGATCAGGGCCCCTGACAGAAGTACTCTCAGTACTGCCCAAATGTTATTCCTGGCCACACGTTATGCTCCACCAGCACAGGCCAAAGCTTATCTCGATATGATACTGCAAAATGTTGGATAAGAATCATGGGATACCTCACTTTTCCCTGACACAGCATAGATCCATGAACTGGATCAATACTGCAGGATAGTAGGCTGACCTGGATGGATGTCTTTTTTTACTCTGACAAACTAGGGGTGGCATGCATGAAATTCGGTATTTAAATGCCAAATCTCATGCACAAATATTAGTCTCGAATGCGCCTGATTTCTGAATCCGCTCTACAGCGGGTCATAAATCAGGTGCATTCTAGCGCTTGTATGACATATCTGGCTCAGGTATACCACTTTGAAAGTGGTTGACCTGTTAAAGCATTAATAGGCCTAGAAATGTCGTAGCAAAGCTATAAATCTATAGCTTCGTTTGATTTTAGTGCGCCCCCCCCCCCCCTCCTGCACCCGCCCTGAGTTCCGGGTCATTGAAAGTGCCGCATACGCTCTGTAATGCACCTGATAATGGCGTGCGGGGCTTTAAAATAGTTAGTGAATGGAGCTGCGCCAGATATTGGGCTGAAAAGATGCCAGATATCTGGCACAGCCCCGTTCATACATGCCGCTATTGGTTACTTTATTGCCACTCAAGAAAGACCAAAGCAAAACTTATGTGATTGATTGTAAATGTATTTTCATATCCAGACCAACTTGGACCATGTAGATGAAGACAGCCCATGATAGCACACATCCACTTGACTAGTAAAATTCACTTGTTGGATTCTTCCGTTGAAAACCACATCGGACAATTTGGTTTTCAACAAATATTTCACATGTTATTGAATGTGGATTTTGGGTCGGCTTTTTTACTCACGGTTTACAGTCAGAAATGCGTCCTATTTATTTCTATGTGGTTCTGGATGAGGATACGCAATAAAAAACACATACGTTTTATTGGCATTGACCTGAATTTCCATATGGAATACGTCCAAAAAATTAACATTTATGCCGACCTCCACAACATATGTTGTATAAACTATACTGCATATTTTCTATTGAAGTCAATGGGAATGGTTTATTTACGGTTTTAGATGAGTATTTCAGTAAATACTCGTCGTGTGGACTCAGCCTAACTAGAAGCCCATTAAAGAGGCAGCTGAGAGGAGATGAAACAGGAATTCCGAGAGCAAATGTTTCTATCTGGTGTTTGACCTTATGTTAATATGTAGCTACACAGCCCAGTATCCATTCCACATAAACTAATTCAGATATTGTTCTTAATCATCTTACCATTATCAGACTGGTGGATAGAAGCACTGCAGGGAGAGAAATGAAATCATATTTTATTCAAAATCAAAGATCAGGTCTTGTCCAGTCTAAGATGAAATTATTATTTAGCTCTTTTAAATAACTTCCTTGTCTTGTATGGACAGCTTCTTCCCATGTATTTTTTGGGGCATATGCAATGTCATAGAAGAGACACAGGAAACATATGGATATCTGAAAATCTATGCAATCAAGACTCCATGCTCCCATATATTACATTTTGCAATTTAAAGGGGTCAGTGGTATAAAAACAATTTCAGATGCTCGGGGTACTGTTAATAGTTACAAATTTATCTATTAGAGTGGAGGTTGGCTACAAAGATAATCCTTTGTTCTGGAAGATTGATTTTAATTGGAAAGGTGTAATACCTCATTCCTCCTGCGGTGGAGCTGCAGAGCACTTGAACATTTACTGCCTTACAGCATAAACTATAGCTGATTGCTGGGGTCCAAGTTGCAGCGTGTGCAAATTATCAGGGCACCCATGTAACAAAAATAGATTCCAAAATGGATCCTTTCTCTAATCTAAACATATGACATGTATTACTATATTTCCTGTGATGTGATTACTGCAGAGGAGATGAGTGGCTTCATCATCATCACAGCTTAGTGAAACCAGATCACTTAAGGTCAGTTAATTGCCGAGGTGACTTTGTTCTTAGAAGGGTTCGCCCTACACATACATGCAATGTACTCTTAATTATAACTTTATATACCTTTTCACATGCTGCTCGTCGTGCCCCTCTAGAAGACGCTTGTAGGTGGCAATCTCCATTTCCAAATGGTTCTTCTGATCCATCAGCTGTTTGTAAGCAACATTTTGCTGTTCCAGGGCAAAGCGTATCTGTGCCAATTCAGACTCCACATTATTGATCAGACATTGCAACTGGGAAAGTTGGGAACCATAACTGGATTCAACCTCCATCAGGGATTCCTTGAGAGCAGAATTCTGAAAAATATGTGAATCATTTAGACCAGTTCTAATCACATTAAGATGTCCTTTCGAGGTTGTTGTCTTAGAGAAGCTGCATCGAACACACAGTCTCAGTCAGCATGCTGAAGAGCACCAATAAGCTAACTGTAGGATTAGAGGGTAAATATGAAGATCAGGGGGTCTGGCTTCCAGGGTGTTAGTGAATGAGCACATCCCACACAGACTGGGACATACAACTTGTGCAGCGGGTTCATCAAAGCTGAGTAGGAAAATGGGTCCCTTCCTGCCCAAAAAAGGGTTAAAGGGGAGGCATTGCTAATTGGTATTTAGTGGAACTTATCAGTATTAAGGTGAAGCTTAAATGCATTACTGCTATGCTTTATTCAGGCTCGGAAATGCCCACAGGGGTATAGAGGAAACCCCCGGTGGGCCCCTGAGCATGGTAGACCTGAAGTTGTTTCTTAATTGCATATACATACTCAGTAGAGGCAAAAAAGCAGATAAAGAGAGGCAAAAAGCAAGATGCAAGGTAGAGTACAGTCATTTACAGTAGCTGTTGGATGGACCCCTAAAATAAACTTCACCGGTGGGCCCAGAAACAGCTCAAATGGTGGGCCTCTACTGTAGAGTCAACTCCACCTATGGACCATAGGCACCCGTTTCTGAAATCAGGACTGGGCTCCATTGCCACTGATTATAAAGAACTTATGCAGCCAGGTGGGAAGAATGCATGGCTGTAATTGAAACAGCCTCTTGACGCAGTAGGTGGCCTTATGCCATTTGATCAACCTGTGCACTAAAAACCTTTATTTTGTACATATATGAAGCATAGCAGTAATGCATTTTATATGTTCCACTAGTCCAATGTTTGTATGGTTTTATTGCCAGTGAGGTGCTGCTGTATTTGGTTTTTGAGAATTTACTTTGCAGTCACAAAAGTGTACACCAGCATCTATGCAAATTGCAAATGAGGGTGCAGGATAACTCTGTATATTTTCTTGCATGTGTGGTATGTGTCCAGTGTGTGATTGGATGGTATACTATATATATTGTATGTGCAGTCATTAAGGGCGACATGTCCCAACACGCCAACACCAGATTTTTGGTCTATTTTGCGCCAAAACCACTTTTGACGCCATATTCTCAATGTAAATGAACTGTCATACACCAAAACTAGGCACATTATATGCCAGGCACGACACATTGTAATGCGTCTAAATATGGTGGGCGGTGGCTGTATGGCACCAATGGGACGATGGCGCATGCGTGGCATCTGTACAGCATGTGAGTGACAAATATGCAGCAGATGTCCAGTCTGTGAATAGTGCATGTGCAGGATGTGTCCAACATTTGAGTGGCATATGTGTTGTATATGTTTAACTTGACTGGTGCATTAGTGGTCACCACACATACTTAATACACAGAGCAGTCAGTGTCAGCGCCAATCGCACATGTGGTACATAATCTATGTTAAGATCCAATATGTAGAGAACATTTGCTCATGCCTTGTTCCATAGGACAGTAACAAAGGTGAAATGACCACAAATGATTGTTACTGTTCATCAAGCTTTTCATAGGCCTATAATGGCCTAGTTTGTACTTCAAGAAGAATTTGGATAATATCCAGGAAGCGCTCCATTTATACAATTGTTTACTTAATATAGTAAAACTTCTAAGAGGATAAGATCATACTTGATCATTGCCATCATACCATGCTTAGTTGACTTTGAAGTTCAATTTCTAAAGTGTTTACATTACGCTTCAACTCAATAATGTTACCGGCGACTGATTGCAGCTGCTCTGCTCTAGAAATTATATCTCGATTTAGTTCTTCACTCTGCAATAACATAAAAAGGTATCAAATGTAAAAAATCTATATATATCAAGTAGAGATGGGACAAGACCAGATATGTGTAACAAAAAGCTTCCATGCCCCAATGCAAAATCTCCCCACCTACCATGTGCCATTTTTAATACTGATATCGTCTTATATGGCAGATGTGCCTTTGGGACTCAAAAAGCACCAGGGCCTGGATACAACTACTAGTTCTACGCCACCCAAATAGCTACACCACTAAGAAAGGGGTATATATGCCAGAAATCCAAGATTAGACTTAATACATTAGATTTAGATAATAACAAAATAAAATTAAAAATCTAAAAACTTAGCTTTTCTGACTTTAAAGGTTTTTAGTTCTTCTCCATTAGGACACAACTATAGTCAATGACTTCATCCTTGTTGCATGTTAGTCTGTATTTTTACTACCAGAACAGGCTACAGTATCGGACTGAAGGTCTTTGGGCCCAACAGAAGAGATTATTTTGAGGACCTACTGTCTATAGAAGACACATGCATGTCCATTCTTAAGTACCTTTTGTAAGTCCACTTTAAAGTAATCTTTGCACGTGCCAATTTTAATTGGATGTCTAGTTTTAATCAGTTCTAAGCTCAGCTCCAAATGAGGTTGTCTTCTGATAAGAACAAAGGGTATATTAGTGTTTGGGGCCCACCAGAAGATCCGCTTATAGACTGGTCTATTAGGGCTTGCTGAAAGTTGCAGTTTTACAACAACTGGAGAGTCACAGGCTCAAGATGACCATAAAATAAGTAAAGCAGCATAAAACATACCTGTTGCCTTATCAGATCAGTGGGACAGGCTGTTGTTATGTCCTTCAATCAAATTTTACACTGCTCTGATAGAATCAACACCACTGGTGGGCCCCAAGAAGAAACTCCACTGGTGGACTCCACAAATCAACTCCACTAGTGGACCGCAAGAATCAGCTCCACTGGTGGACCCCAAGAATCAACTCCATTGGTGGGCTCCAATAATCAGCTCCACTGGTGGGTCCCAAGAATCAGCTCCAATGATGGTCCCCAAATCAGCTCCACTGGTCCCAAGAATCAGCTCAACTGGTGGGTTCCAAGAATCAGCTCAACTGGTGGGCTTCAAGAATCAGCTCCGCTGGTTAGCGCCAGGCACCTCAGTCCAACACTGAGCACAGGCCCAGCAGTATTTTACTGGAAGTCAAGTTATACTGACATAGTTTCCATTAAAGCTATTACTGAATGAATACTAAATACAAGCAAGTAAAACAGGTAAAACATTTAGGAAAGAGCTTTTAATATGGCTTTTTACCCTTGCAAGAAAGATCTCCTCAACCTCTCGTAGATTTCTTTCCATCAGTTTTTCATACTGTTGTCGGATCTCTGACAATATACTATTTAGATCCTCACATGGGGCAGCATTCACTTCCACGCTGACCCTGGCACCGAGCTGCGTCCGAAGTCCGTTTACTTCCTGTAAATGTAACCCAAGTAATTTTGTAAATCCAATAGGTATAAATGTATGTCCTGAGGAATACAACAGAAAACTGCAATAAAACTGCAAATCATCCAATTTTCCTCCAAGAATAGAAGACCAAGATGGCCCACAACCCCCACCGGTAATAGACAACAGATTCCAGCAACCTTTACTGTTCCTCCTAATGTACACTATATTTACCTCTTCGTGGTTCTTCTTCAGTTCTTGAAGCTCATCCTGAAGATTGTGAATAGCCATCTCGAGATCACAGACTTCTATGTTTAATCTCTCTAAAACTCTTCGGAGACCATTGATATCGGACGCAACGCATTTTTTCAGACTCATTTCCAGTTCTAGTCTGAAACAATGTACCATCAATTAATTATAATTGTAATCAGTTAAGTAGGGAAACTACTATGTTGAACACATAAGGCTTAGGAGTAAAGTGAGCAATCTCACTCAATTCCTTGCATAATATTATAAAGGTACAGCTGTCAATCACTAAGTAGGACCAACCACTGGATTCCTAAGTCCAGAATCAGCAGACATTTAAATGAATAAAGTACAAGTTACACTGAATTTTTTCCCCACTAAACTATATATCAACCTGCTTAGAGCTTCTTGCTCTATAACATATTACCAAGACTACATGTTCAACATGATAAGTTCTCTTTAAGGGAAAAAAACTTCATTACATCTCTTTGAAAATTATATTTGTAACTTACTTGTTCTTAAAGTCATCAGCAGCCAATTTAGCATTGTCCATGTCCAGAAACATTTTGGCATTTTCCACATAGGCTGCAGGGATCTATACAATAACGTAGAGTTATAAGAGTCAACCTTTATTAAGCTATAATGCTTCAGGAGAATGTTAACATGTGTCATCTGCCCCCTAGTTACAAACGGAGACTTATGGGGCATGCTGGCACTTGTAGTTCCATGTTCTACAGCAGATAGTAGCTGTGGAACGACAAGTTCCAGCATGCCACAGCATCACATAAGGTGAAAATGAGGTGAAATCTTCTTAACAGGGGCTCAGACAGCAAAACAAATGTAAAAACCCTTCCCTGCACTACCCAAAATGAAAAAGAAAAAACGTTTGTGCTGGAGTTACATTTAATAAATATACCTGTTCTGACTTACATAGAAATTCAACTTAAGAACAAACCTACAGTCCCTATCCCGTTCATAACCTGGGGACTGCCTGTATTAAATTACATATCCTTCAAGGTGTTGTCTCATGAACATAAAAATGAGTCTTTATTCATCTTGCTGTGATGTTTTCTGTGTAAATTTGTGCATTTTCTGTGCTGAATGTAACCTCCCTCCTCTTCTACTGAGTAGCAGCATTTTCAGTTTGGAAGCTGTTACCCTTTGCTCTGTAAAACTACAAACCCCAGGATCCTTTACTATGCTTTGTCTATCTTCCTCCTTCCCAACCTCAGTCTAAGTGCACACCCTTCCTATTTTTTCTCTTCTGTTGGAAGTCTTGGGAGGCAGGAGGTGTGACTTCAAAAACTGCCTGGAAAAAGTCACACCCTTTTGGTAACCTGATCTCCTAAACTCAACACAGAACTATTTCCTGTATATGAAGATATGGAACTACTGAGCTTCCTGTCATTTGACAGCTGACATAGAACTGCTGGAAGCCCACAAATAATGTATGAAAGTACATTACAAAAGTATGTACAGAAATCAGGCGATACCTTTTTCAGGCTAACTGGGTATATTTGATGGTGAGCTTTCGCGAGTACTAGCTCCCTTCTTCAGACATGGTGTTATACAAGAACTGAAAATTTACAGACTTTTTATACACAAAAGACATGGACCTTCAAAGGATTTTAGAATTCGTAAAAATTACAAAATGCAATATAAGCAGAGAATTCATTTACAACAGGTCAAGAAATCAACTATCTGGAAACTTGTGAGGCGTGACGGAAGGGTCAGTAATTCTGCGTCTTATCTCGTAGCCATTAGGTGTAATTTATGGCTCCCACAGTTCAGACATAGTTAAAAATTACACCTGATGGCTACAAGATAAGACGCAGAATTACTGACCGTTCCATCACGCCTCACAAGTTTCCAGATAGTTGATTTCTTGACCTGTTGTAAATGACTTCTCTGCTTATATTGCATTTTGTTATTTTTAAGAATTCTAAGATCATTTGAAGGCCCATGTCTTTTGTGTATAAACAGTCTGTAAATTTTCAGTTCTTGTATAACACCATGTTTGAAGAAGGGAGCTAGTACTCCATCAAATATACTCAGTTAGCCTGAAAAAGGTATCGCTTGATTTCTTCAATCTTCTACTACTTTCTATGGCTAACGCGGTACAACATTATACTACTAAAAGTATGTACAGTAACTATGGAAGAGAATTTTTCTAGAAAATATTTTTCCAGTGGGAAACCACTTTAAACTTGTGGGCCTAATTTGTTTTGATGTGTGTCTAGTTCAAGCTAACAAACCCAATGGCTTCAGTCTTTATCATATATGATAAGTACAAGAAAAATTTCATAAGATTTTCCAGAATAAATATATGAAAGACAGACTATAGAGCAATAACAATGTGAAAAAGGTTATGGTAAAGCAAGATATGGAATTCAACCATGCACACCTCTCAGATACTCCCAACAGTTTCTTGTAGCCTGACCTGAATTTCACATACAGTAATATCACAATACATTTTGGTTAAAAATCATAAAAGCTATGGATAGATATCTAATCAGATGTTCACTTACATTTCCTAAACAGTGGCCTGAGTTGGTGTCCATTACATTCTACACAGTAAATACAGTATTTAAATCATGAAGAAGCACAAGAGATTGAATAGTATCTGCAGAACAAAACTTAAAGGGGTTATCTCACTACATGGATTGCTTTTTATGTTAAAGATCTTGCAAAAACAAATCACTTTGCAATATATGTCCATTAACAGTGTCCTACCTATTCCTAGATATCTCCTCTTGTATGGGCTGTATCAGCTCCTCAGATCACAATAGCCACAGACCTGTTTATTCTCTCATTACAGGTTGCCAGGACTGGTCGCTATAGCTACAAACCTAGTAGAAGCCAGTAAACACGTCCCTGAATTCAAAATGAAACCAAGAAAATAGGACTGAGGTAAGATGAATCAATTTAGTGAGACAACCCCTTTAAAGGGATTTTTCCATCTTGCTGTTTTACAGAGCTTGCTCTTCACAGTCAGTTTCAGGCTCACATTTCCTGTTTAGACTGTGGGTGGTTCTACAGCTTCAGGCTCCCACTTCTTGTACAGGCTGTGGGTGGTTTTACAGCAGTGACTGACATTTCAGCTCTGCTATTCCTAGCGGAGCCTGTTGAAAGAGAATTGGTGATGGAGGGGTTTTAAATGCACAACAAAAGGCAACAGAGCTATAAAGTCACAGTTTGTCAGTAACACAGATAAACTCCTGAGCTGCTGATAAGACACAGCAGGAGGTGATGTCATCTACACAGCCAGGGCTACTAGACCAGAGAGAGTTAATTGGTAACTTAGGAAAGCTTGTCTACACAAGCAGAAAATATGAGCTTCTCTAGCTCTGAAAGGAAGCAACCTCAGATGTATTTCATAAAAGTCTTTATTTACCTTTGCCTACATGTTTAAAGCTAATAAATGTGGTGGGAATACCCCTTTTATCCTATTTAAAGATATAAAGTATTCAAGAAAGTGTTGATGATTCATGGTTTACACAGTAGCCTTGTAGCAATTGGGTACTGGATTTAAATCTAGGGGGACATCTGCATGGAGTTTCTATATTCTCCACATGTATAAAAGGGTTTCCTTCCATACCCCCAAACCATATTTGTAAGTACATTGGTTTTTTTTATGAAATTTGCCTAATTAGTTTGTCTGAAACACAGGAATAAGATAGTCAGCTCCACAGGGGCTGGGACTGATGGGTCCTGACCATCTTGACTGCTGTAGAATATATTGGTCTTATAAAAGGAATAGAAAATAAAGATTACAAGCGTGTAATTTATGAAATTACCTGTTTCTGGAGCTCCAGAATGGTTGTGAAGTAATTGCTGCAGTCAGGCAAACCATCAGGCTGGTTCTTTTCATACCATTGTCGAATGTTTCTCTCCAATTGACTATTTTCTTGTTCCAAGGAACTTACTTTTTCCATATATGAAGCCAGCCTGTTGTTCAGCAGCTGCATGGTTTCCTTCGCACTGAAGCATAAAAGACCATCATACCTTAATACTTTGTGAGCCTCATGGTTGACATGGTGATTTCCAAAGGCATAAGTATGTGCCAATCCAGAGTTGCAGCCATGAGTGAAGTATCTGGAGATGCTAATGCCTTTCCCCCCTGATCCTCCATGGACGCTGGGAGTTCTGAAATGACCCCTATGGTGGACTTGATGACTTCTTCCATGATGGGAGTTCATAGACGTTGTCTGGTGAACAGGTGTATTTTGAGTTGATCTTTGACAACTTCCTTGGATGGATCCAGATTTAACCTGCTTGACGGTTTGGTTCATGATAAAGGTAGAATGAGATCCAAAGATCGAGGCGCAGGTTATACTGTAGCTTGAACTAAGACGTATAATTGATCTTTGCTGGTGGATGAGCTTTTATAAAGCTTCAAAGATGTTGTAAAATGATGTTATTGTTATGTAGCTGTAAAAAGCTTTGGTTAGGGTGGAATATAGAGGAAGAGTCATTGATGAAAGGGTGGTTGTTCATTGTGATGGTGCGCTGTGACACACCCCAAATGCATGACTGACTGATAAATCGTAGGGGGTCACTATTCACAATGTCATGTAATTGTCCAATACAATTTTAATTTGCATACCGATAAAATTCTTCTACATTTAAAACCATTACTAAACATGACATACCTGCTACAATAAAGAAACACGTATGAAATAGTCATTCTCTTTATAAGCGTATTTTAACATTGACATACTTCCATCAAATTTATGTTTTTTTATATAAACAATCAATGCTTTGTTTCACATAAAATTTCCAAATTCGTGGGGGGGGGGGGGGGGGAGGGAGTTGTTTTTTTCCTATAATACTAATTTTTTTATCCTTTGGATACGTCATCACTAGTTGGTTGTTGGGGGTCCATTCTTGGCTATATGAAGAGGCATAAAGGTTTTTCTCCAGCAAAGAATATTATTTTTGCAATGGGTCCAATGTGGGTGAAACAAATTCCAAAAAGTTATACTTGGCTACAGATCCCCCATCGCTATCTCTCTAGAGCTTCTTGGGGATCGCTCCTCTACACCTCTAAGTTCTCATCCTGACACGCAGCAGAGGCTTGCGCTCCAATGAAGGTAAGGCGGGAGACCTGTAGATAAGTATAACTTTTTAAAAAATTTTTACCCACCTTGGCCCCAATGAACAATAATTATTTATTTGCTGGACAACCCTTTCAAGAGACCACCACCTCCTCCTTTATTGTTAAATGCAGCTCAGCCTCATTTACTTTAATGGAATTAAACTATTCTGAGCTACAGAATCGGAAACACCCAGAAGAAAACGTACAGTCACTGTATTTGGGTACACAATAAAACTGACATGGGTCTAGGTGGAGTTTCCTTCAGTTGATCAGCCTGTGTGCTTGAAGTCAAACCCCACCAGTCAGATATTGTCCTAAGAAAAGGCTATCACTTTTACATTCTTAGGAAACCCCTTCACATCTACATATCTAACCTAAACTTCAGTGGCAACTGATCGTGATTTCACAGCCAACGCATTTATATCAGGAGGAGGACTAGGTACTTACATTCTCATTGCCTATGGGGTCCCAGCAGTCAGAGAGCCACTAGGACCCTCAGAAGAGGCCGGCCAGTCCACCTTACTCAGTGAAGAGTTGGTCACACACACACATGATCCCCTGCAATAGAAGGTGGAAAAATGATAACAGCCAGGGCATTCACTCACTTATCTCCAGATTGCTCATCTACCATTACACTTTTTTTTAACTTGAGCTTTTACTCAAAAGCTTTTCTATTTTACAAATGTCTTAATGGTTTTGCAGATTAACCACTTTTATAACACACTAAGTAGATTTTTTTTTTTTAGATAAATGGGCATTGAGCAGGGTGTCCTACTGCTTGGAGCCACAATAAGCAGGTATATACATTTGGGGAACCTGGAAGCAAGCGTTCACTTTCCCTGCCGCACCTCCAGAGGGGAAATAAAGTGTTACAGATTTGTACTGAAATTAAAGGGGTTGTCTCACTGTATTGATTTGTTCTGTTTTCTTGGTTTCACTTTGAATTCAGGGGCGTGTTTACTGGATTCCACTAGGCTGCAGTAGAAGCCAGGTCTGTAGCTATAGCAACCAGTGCTGGAAGCCTATCAGAAGAGATCACACAGGTCTGTAGCTATAGTGACCTGAGGAGCTGATGCACCCCATACAAGAGAGGATATCTAGGAATAGGTAGGACACTGTTTATGGACATATATTACAAAGTGACTTGTTTTTGCAAGATCTTTAACATAAACAGCAATCCTTGTAGTGAGACAACCCCTTTAAGGTACTCTCAGTGTAATATATCTGTAGGTCAGATCACTTAAGGTGAGCAATAGGGTTTGTATCACTTCTCTTCTATGGTTAAGAGATGTGAGCCTTGATAAAAGGGTTATTCAAGTGTTTAGAAATGTTTTTTATGGTTTGCAGTTATGTTAAAGTGAAACAGAGGCTATCCTAATAATTTAATTCCCTGCCACTCTACATGCCGTAACATAGACCGCTATGGAGCGGCTTTTCTCTTCTACGATTGGAGGAATCCTTTCCCATTAGATAACATAGGCTCGATGTAGCACTTCTTGTTATTGGTCCGAACATATTTCCCTCCCTTAAGGTTTACACTCTTTTATGGACAACTTTTATTAGAATAAAAACCTTTATTTTTAACACCACTTTGCGGCCTCAATTGAGGTTTCTTCCTGCAACGAGCACCGGGGCGACATTTTGTTTCCAGCTTAGTTCTACATTACTGTGATATGTCATTCCCTTTACATTTATTAGTTGACGGTTACACGTGTAGTTGGCAACATAAGGGAGAACCTCATGGATACATGGGCTAGGTTGGAAAGCCATTTATGATTCACCATTTGTAGAGCGCAGTCTTTGAGCCACAAAAAAGGCAGGGTTCCCACCAGTGTTGTTGAGCTGCTGTTGTGTTGCTGAGATTGACATTAAAGGGGTGTTTCACCATTATGTTTTGCAAATGCAGCTTCAGACTCACACTTCCTGGTCAGGCTGTGGATGATTCTGTAGCAGTGATTTACATATGAGCTCTGCTATTCCTAGCTGAGTCTGTTAGAGGGACATGAGTGCAGGAAGTTTGTAGCTGTAGTGTACAAGTCTACAGAACTCTAATGGGTTAAAGCTTGTAGTAAGTAATTTAAATGCAGTCCTGTCTTTCAAGATAAGTAACACAGCATGGAGTGAGTCATTATCCCGACCACTGCTACAGCCTATACGAGCAGAGAGAGGTGGCCAGTAACTATGGGAGGCTTGTGTGTAAAAGCAGGAAATAAAATCTACTCCTAACTCTGAAGAGAAGCAAAATCAGAACAGCAATGTATTTGGTAATAGTCTGCATTTACCTTTGTCTTCATTTTTAAAGCCAATCAATGAAACAGAAATAACCCGTTAATAACTATAGGACTTCCTGCTAGGCTACGACTCCAAAAAGGGCACTACATGTATCCAAGAGCTGAAGTCATTAAAACACACGGTTGGCAGCTTCTAGACACCACAGTGGTCATATGGAATTGTACGAAGAGAGCAACAACTGATGTGGGTAGAGGGAAGCCTCCGTGTGTGATGAGACCGTGACTTCAGAAAGGCAGCAACCAAGAAAAAAAATGGGTGTCACTTTAGGGGTGTGCTACAGCCACAACCATCAATCTAGTGTTGAAGCTACGTCTTGAGCCTCTATGTGGGAAATGATATTCTTATGTTTTGTGTAAACAGTAATACCTTTAATTTTGTTTATTGTCTCTGAATAACAAACAAATTTTAAAGGGGTTTTGCCACAAAGTAAAATTGATGTGGGAAGTTTGAAAATTAAATAATAAACATTTTCACCATTCATCATTATTAAAAATTCTGCACCGTTTTTGTCTTAGCTGCTCCTTTAGTGATCCATTGTTTACAGCTCATCTCCAGGGGATACGACCAGGGATGAGAGCAACTCAGTCCTGGTCGCACATGCTCAGACATCACTTCTCCTCTCAGGCAGCTACTGATTGTTCAAACCCCGTGTGCTGTCATTCTACTCCCGTCCTCTGTCCTCCTTAGTAATTAGTCAAACAGTGCAATGAAAAAAAAAAAGAACCCACAAAGAGGAATGTGCATTGATAAAGAGGAAAGAAAAATCCACAGGTTAAGTTCCTGCAGGGATTTAAACTGAGGACCCTTGTGCTGTAAAGCAAAAATGTTACCTCTGAGCTACAGCTTAGCTACTTACAATTCTATACATAAACAGACCTTTCTTTGACTACAGAGAGGAAAGGCCTGGTGATGTCATCCTGCTGGGTCACATGATATGCAATTCAAACAAATCACACACGCCCCCTTCTGAGCGCACAGAAGAGCTGGATGCAGGAGGCATGAAATGAGATCGTGGCAAAACCCCTTTAAGTTCAAATGAACTTCCATGTCGTCTCTATTGTCTCTGCTGTGCCATCTTCTCCTGCAGGGCAGGCACCACTGTACCTCTTTGCCTTGCAGGGTTTGAGCCCTCTACTCAGACTTGATAATTTTTATGTAATGAGGGCCCTCTCACTATTTATTCAGCATTTCTTCACCACCTTAAAGACAATGACTATGAGGACATGATGACTACACACATACTTTATTGTGAGGTACTAATTCAGTCCTTTGAACTTTAAATTATGGAACGTGATCTCATAATGAGAGGTCAAAATCTGGACTCTTAACATGTTTATGGACAGTAGTATCACTAGGTCCATTGTCATGTATACCTCACTTTATTATCTCCTACTTGTTGCCCATTTTTATTTCAAAAGGGGATCATGAGACAGAATAAAAATTCTGGTTATCTGAAAACCAGTGGTGAAGAATTAATGGTAATCCAGCACTGGATAGAAGTCTGAATGCTTTGACTTGTAAGAAGCCAACCAAAATCTGGCACTGGTAATGGTTAGTAGCCTCCTTATTTTAGATTAAATATTGTACCTTCTAGGGTCCCCAGGTGTACACCGTAGCTGCAGGTCCCCACCTGCCAATCAATAAGCAAAGTCTGTTTGCTAGCGGTATCTAACTGTTAGAATGTCTCCATTAGATTTTCTCAATGTAAAAAAAAATCTTTATTCACAACTTCTTTAAAATACAATAATCATTCACTTTACTTTTTATAAGGTTCACAGTCCTTTTAAGAAAGCATTCACCTGAGATCCATATCCCTGTTCACTTTGGAGCATCTTTGCTTTCCAAGCTTTAGCGTTTCCACTAGACATCCATCCTTACTCTCGAGCTGTCAACAACACCTCACCTCTCAGAGCCGCTACGTCTCGCGACGTTTCGAAGGCCGACACGCCCCCTTTGTCAAGCACCCAACTGTAACCATTGCCCTACACACAACAAGAGAAAATCCATGCTGTGCTCTACACAGCACAATTTTTGGGGGGTCTGTAAGGAAATCTGCCGGATTTCAGTGGTATTTTATTGGTCGTTGTGGCCAAGCCAGAGAAAGCACGTATATGTGGAAATGCAAGTCGCCACGATGCAAGCTGAGAGCAAAATCATAGTGACACTATAGTCCCTAGGCAATGAGCAGTACACAAGCAGGGTGAAATTAGATGAATACCTGGGGAAAGATATTTTATAACCTAAAGTATTTGCAAAGTTGTTGTTCTTCACATGGACTATTTTGCCAGCTTCATTTGCTGAGATGAGAATGTCCCTTTAGGTTCTCACTTGCCAGATGGTCACCACAATAGTTTTTTTTCTAATGTATTTAATAGTAAGTGCACGAGTACATCCCATTGCAGAGCAAACAGAGAAGCTAAAATTTGCCTTACACCTAGGCTCCAGTCATAAACCCTGTCAAACCAAAGTGTGATTTCTAATTAGAATTTATTTTCTTCCCAGCTCTAATTACCCATCATCATTATTAATTGCCTGGTTGTATATGACTTGGAAGTAGAATCAAGTTTCACTATTTACACTGGTGTAAGATCCATTTGAGAGGTATTTTTACATTGACATGCTAGAATAGTCACTGTGGTACGGATGGAAAACACCTCATAGATGTGAAGAACTCTATTCATCACAAGACATTCAGGTATTTCTTAACCTTACTAACACATTAGGAGATGTATATTATTAGTGCCTTAGATACGTGTAAAAATAATGCTAAATAAGATAACAGATCATTATTATTTGTTCTCCTGGGTTTTTTTTTTACTAACTCAGCTTAATTGGGTTGTCTAGCTACACAGATTAGCTACAACATGTAGGGAACATTAAATCAAGACCTTTTCCAAATACATTAGTCTTTGGATACGACCTTGGTCAGGAGATAAGAGAGATTTTTTTTGCTCAGAATGCACACAAGTTTCTCTGGTCAAGTTTCTCTGGTTTCACTGCAATTAGAAGAGCTGGGAATGAAAAAAAAAAAAAAAGTTGATATGCCAATCCTTGTTATAGAACCACCCACAGCCTAACAATGACGTGTGAGGAACTGTGAATCTGAAGCTGCCCGTGGCTCTGAGAAAGAGCATGATGAGACAACCACTTTAAGATTGTGTTTCTCATAAAATAATATTTTGGTAATACATAGCCCCTACAGAGCTAGATAGCTCCCCAGAGAATCTTACAGTGGACCCACATTAATGGTCTCATAGGCAGAAGATCATCCCATTTAGAAGTGACTTTGAAGCCAATCACCATTAGGGTTTGCTTGTTATATCAGGCATGCATGATATATTTTACTTTCTTATATGGGTATCACTATCTTTTTGGTGATACCAGCCACTGAGCATTTTGTTATTTGCATATAGTTTTTGGCTCCATTATCTTTTTCTGAGTATATTTCATAATTGGGGTTATTCTGTTGTTTATTTGTAGTATCGTAGACATGTTATGCTTATGGGTGGGTTTGTCATTACATCTACATATTTCGTCATGGGATCCATGTACCCTATTAGGTGCCATATATCAATCTTCTCATTCTCTGCTTTTATTGGTTATATTTTGTGTCTCTTTTAATTGGTTGTATGGGATATATAAACCATGAGATTGTATATGCAAGTCAATCCCCTAGACAAAGCAGTGGCAAAGTGTACATTGGGGTGTGCATGTCAGGTGTAGTAGGATTGTGATCGGTGCACTATTGCTTACTATTTTCATAAACATACCAGGTTTCACTTTGGACTTATTACTATTTTTATGGCAGTACAAGTCGTATGCCGAGGTGGGCTTCCGAGAAAACATCGAAGTAACAGATGAGAGAAACAACTTTAACACCAGTACAGGCCAAAGAATATTTTTAATGGAATCTGAATAAAAAGGGGTATTATCCAGCTAACCCAAGAACATGAACACCTAAACACAAAGTGGAACCCTTGTGCTCGCAGTGTGCCGCCGTACTATATCCTCTGGACTCATCGATGTTTTGTCTATCAGCAGACTCAGAAAATCTGACATCCATAAGGCTCTCCACAGCGCTGCACCACCATACATCCCTCCCTCATCTCTGTCTACCACCCTACTCGGGCTCTCCGCTCTGCTACTGATCTAAGATTACACACCTCACTCATCCGAACCTCCCATGCCCGTCTCCAAGATTTTGCACGTATTGCACCAGTTCTCTGGAACATGTTACCCCATGTGATCAGGCACACTCACAACCCTCACAGTTTTAAGTGCGCTCTGAAAACTCATCTTCTTAGACAAGCCTACCAAGATCCCTAATTGTTAACCCCCCAAATTCTGTCACACATTCATCACTTCCTGCACTTTGGCACCCACAGGCACTTATCTGTATATAGTTGTACGGTCTGGGTGGCAGGTTCATCCACTTTTTATGTATACTACCCCATATTTATGTAACATGGCTGGACCATTGTAAACCAAGCACTTCTCACCCTTTGTTTCACCCATACACCCTAATAGATTGTAAGCTCTTGCGAGCAGGGCCCTCACACCTCGTGTCTCATTTGTAAGTAGCTTTTAAAATTTAATGTCTGGTTTGTCTATGCTTATACCCTCTGTATTGTAAAGTGCTGCGGAATATGTTGGCTCTATATAAATAAAGATTATTATTATTATTATTATTTACCTCATTAACTAGATCGATAGTGTGGATGCATATTTCAGGGGCGTGCTCAAGGTGTAGCACAAGGGATTACAAACCACTGAATGTACCCGCTATTCCTAGAGTACCATTAACCAATTAAAGATCTCCCCAACAAGAACAACAAACAAAATTCCCAACCTGTGTAGGACTTGTTGCACAGTCTCACGCGGATGTTATTTATGGAAATGTTAGTCCTGACTCTAGATAAGACCCTAACTAATCTGTCTACAGGCCTAACCAATGTCTCTATCCGGCTGGCGTGCATGCTCAGTGGTCCCGGGTTTTTCCTTGGCCAATTTCTGGTCACTGGTTTTGGATGGGGCTTCTTTCTGTCAACATCCGATGTCACAGATGACGTTCATTCCGCTTTAACACTTCTCTCACTGCGATGAGACAACAGATAACTCTCTCTGATTTCCACAGGTTTCAGTCCCCGGTGTACACACCTACAGCTGTACTTCTGATTAGCAGGAAAGTTCCTGAGAGAGAGTAACGGAGTGTTGCTCTTGCAGCTTTGTTGATATTCTCTCTCTGACGCTCTCACGCTCTCTCACAGGTCAAGCAACTAACAGACCGCCTGCTTTTATTTAACTGTCCTTGTAACTATGATTACAGTTCCTCCACTGTCAGCTTCTCTGATTGGACAGAAGTATAGATCTTTCCAAAACTGGGTTAACCCTGTAACTGCTGCATAATTACCTGTTTAAGTAAACACTTGACTCTTTTCCATATCACAGGGATACTTGACTCATGTCAAAACTTCAAAAAAACAGAATGTAATGTACCAGACCAGAATCATTAATCATACATCAGATGATGGCTCCTAGTAACAAATACATTGGGGCCAGTCTACCAGCCCACAGCAGCCTGATACACATTTTTGCATATTAGTGATTAATTTATTTTAATTTTGTTCCATCTCCTATATTTTTCATGTCTTTATTCCTATATTTTTCATGTCTTTATTTTTCATTTTCTTCTATGATTTATTTAATAAAGTACAGTGATCCCTCATGTTACAATGGACTCAGGATACAATATTTTCATCATAGAATGGCCTTTCAGCGAACACTTTATGATTAGTTTGGTTTCAAGATAAAATGTCCCAGACACTGATCCAGCCCATCATCATAAACATTTTCGTTGTAAAACACCTGAATTAGTGCAGTGCATGCAGTGAATGATGGTCTCGTAGTGACTCTCTACAGTACAGTGCGGTACTACATGTCCTGTACTGTTCTTATATGTATTAGTGACGTGTATGAAGTGACTGGCAGTCTAGTAGCGCCTCTCTACAGAACAGTGCGGTACTACATCTCCTGTACTGCTCTTATATGTATTAGTGAGGTGTATGTAGTGACTGGTGGCCTATGGCGCCTCTCTACAGTAAGTGCGGTACTACATATCCTGTACTGCTCTTATATGTATTAGTGAGGTGTATGCAGTGACTGGGGGTCTAGTAGCACCTCTCTACAGTACAGTGTGGTACTGCATGTCCTCTACTTCTCTTACATGTATTACTTAGGTGATGCAGTCATTGGTGGTTTATGGCGCCTCTCTATAGTACAGTGTGGTACTGCATGTGCTGTACTGTTCTTACATGTGTCAGTAAGGTGCACGCAGTGATTGGCGGCTCTATAGTTCCTCTCTATAGTACAGTGTGATACTACATGTCCTGTAATGTTCTTACATGTATTAGTGCTTTGCATATAGTGATTGGCGGTCTAGTAGCGCCTCTCTACAGTACAGTGCAGTACTACATGTCCTATACCTCTTTTACATATATTAATGCAGTGAATGCAGTGATTTATGGTCTAGTAGTGCCTCTCCACAGTACAGTGCGGTAATACATGTCCTGTACTGTACTGCTCTAACATGTATTAGTGAGGTGCATGCAGTGACTAGCGGTCTAGTAGCGCCTCTCTACAGTACAGTGTGGTACTACATGTCCTGTACTGCTCTTACATGTATTAGTGAGGTGCATGCAGTGATTGGCAGTCTAGTAGCACCTGTACAGAACAGTGCAGTACTACATGTGCTGTACTGCTCTTACATGTGCCAGGACAAGTGGCTGCTTTGGGCATCAGGTGAGGGCCATATTTTCTGGTCCATTGTTTATAAAAGTCAATGACCCAAAGAAGCTCCTGCACTCAACATAGAAAGTGATTTCCAGCTTCCGGCAGCTCTCTCTGAGGTTATCTGTACACACATGCTTAATCTGTATTAGTATCTGCTTAATTTTCAGGTTGCATTATGTTGGTGATGTTTTGTGGCCTTGGAACCAGTTTCCTATAGAGTTATGGTTTTAACATACAATGGTCGTCCCGGAAACAATTAATATTGCAGGTTTTCGAACCAGTGCATATTTTTAATTTATCATTTTGTACTTATGTTTTGTTCATTTTCAGTGGTGAATGTAATTCTATAGATGTTTTATGTGTACTTTTGAATATATACCTATGCATTTACTTTGTATGTATCCCAAGTTATATAGGTGTTTGGTTTTAAGGGATGATTCACCAATAATTTATTGGACTTTATTGATTGTATGTAGAGATTCACATGTTCTGTACAGCAAGAGGTCAGTCCTCAGAATAGTTTCCTTTGCTGGGCTTAAACAACACCCAAGCCACTGCTGGGCCCTCATATCTGAAATATTTTAAATATATATTGATAGTTATCATGTATCATGTACACAGTTAGAAGACAGGGTTGGTTTTATTAAAGATGGAGGCCCTGATCAATAAGAAAATCGCTTACTTACCATTTGTCTAGAGTTTTTCCTAATTTTCAAATAATTGGTTCTCCAGGATAGTGAAAGGGTTTATTGTAATTTCCATGATGGTCTAACACAGTGTAGCGGTCAGTACTTAATTTACATTGCTCCTGGGGGTCCCTTCCACTAGGGCTTACTACAGGATGGGGGATAGTTTTTTGTTTTTTTTTAATTCAAAAAGAAGCTTTATTACCGCAATAAACAAACTTGTACAATCAAACAATATAAACCGGTTATGACCAAAGCAATATTGAGTAACTTCTGAGCACATTATCAACCAAATCTGTAGCATGAGAGAAAGGCACATTTAGTTCAGAGGCAAAATCTACAGGATATACATTGCCACACGTATAGTTACATTTCAACTGAACTAAGTATAATATAAACATAACGCGATTAATCATAAAAGTTGATAAGAACCCAATACCGTAGTATTACGGTAATCCACAGTTCTCATAGAGAATTATGGATTCCGTCTCTTCTCCCCGCTCAGCGAATACGCCGAGGGGGGAGAAAGTGACATGCACATTATTTACACCGTGTACGCGCCGTTAATAATGAGTGTCTATGGGGCCGGTGAGCTGCCGGTTCCCCGCCCCCGCTGTACGGCAGCTGGCGTAATTGCGGGGCGAAATCCGTCCCCACAATTACGTCGGCAATAAGCCATGTGAACATTGCCTAAGACCTCCAGATCCTTATCAACAGAAGAAGTGGAAATGAGGCCAATAGGCACTAACTAGAAACTGAGGGGTTGTCAGCGAACAAAAGTAGGAACAGCGGCTAACCCCTTGAGGGAACTGTTTGGATTGGTAGTCACAGTACAAGCTAACAAAAACACAATAAGAACATAACTCAACAAAGAGGGGAGGGAAGGAGAGGGGTAAGCCAGCCGGTGTTGGGAACCCACAGCCGCGATCCACAGAGCCAAGTCGGTCACAGCGAGTGAAGAATTAAAAAATGGATGGATACTGGTCAGTCTGACAGAAGTTGAGCCAGTCTTTCCAGATCCTGTAATAACCAATAGTGTCACCGTGTGAGTCACACCTTATCTCCTTCCACCCACAAATCTTATGTATCTCTATAAACCAGTCCGTAATTGATGGACCGAGGGGGGAATGCCAGAGCCTGGGGATGAGTGTCTTGGCAGCATTCAGCAGAGTAATTATGAGACGGTTTTTGAGAGAGCGGTGCGAGCCCTGGACGGCAAGAAAGAGTAGAGTAACCGGATCGTTATCAAGCCTTTCACCCGTAATCAGATGGATGATGCGAATCACTCCGCACCAAAAGGTTTGCAGAGTCGAGCACCCCCACCAGATGTGCAGCATGGTTCCCTCTTCCTTCTGGCAACACCAACAGGTGCTAGGGACTGCAGGGTAAAGAGCGTGCAACAGAGACGGTACCCTGTACCAACGGGAGAGAATCTTGAAATTCATCTCTTGTGTCCTAATTGAGTCAGTGGTTCTACGAAGACGTTCAAATATAGTGCTCCATTCCTCATCCGAGAACTCTCTCAAGAGTTCCCTCTCCCAAGCCCTTTGGTAGGGAAACCTAGGGGATAGTTTTTTTAAAACTCTTGAAGATGTTCTCCCACCAAGGAAAATTTATGTGAAAAGCTTGCAAATTAAATAAAAAACATTTTCATCATTCATCATCCTGGCCACATATGCTCAGACATCACCATTCCACCTAGGCAGCTATTGTCAGTCATTTCTCTGCATAGTAATCATACCCTCACTGCGAGCGAATGTTCAACCCCAGGTGTTGTCATTCTACTCCTGTCCTCCTTAGTAATTAGTCAAACAGTTCATTGAGGAAAAAAATCCACATCTTTGGTTCCTGCAGGGATTTGAACTTAGGACCACTATGATGAAAGGCAGAAGTGCTAGCCACTCAACTCTATTGTAGCTACTCATAGGTTGCTTGACTTTACATAAACAGACCTTTGTTTGACTAGAGTGGGCACACTGTGGGGAAAGGCATGGTGATATCAGGTCTGTCGGGTCACATGCTATGCAGTGAAAACATCTCCTACACTAAAAGCTAAATAGAGAGGACAACAGTACATGCCTTTGTGGTAAAAACCCTTTAACACCATTCCTGTTAACAACCCTAAGAATTGTGAACCCAAATGATATATGAATCTAGACATATGCACAATTCATCATCATACTATACTTGTTGTAGGTAGAGTAGAGAATTATGAGTAAATCCATAGTTTATTCTTATTAGGACATCTTATAAATTCTACAAATCAATGTGATCGCTCCAGGTGATAATAGGCCTTTAGTATTTTTTGTTACACCAGTATTTAAGACCAACGTTCCAGACATCAGCACATTCATATACATAAAATTTCCTATTTTATTTTATTAGATTTGTGTTAGTGCACATGAATCTACAAAAAGTCAATAACAACTTTTTTTTTAACTATACAGAGATATTTACATAAATCAATATAAATCAAGAATTATTCCTATTGATATTAAGGACAGATAATATTGATCATAAAATAGAGTTATTATCAGTGAAGCAAAATAGAAAGCAAGGAATGTGTAACCTCACCAACAGTCTGGAGATGTTGTATTAGTGCAAATAAATAAAACTCAGGTCCTGTCTTAGTGTAGGGCTACCATGACAGAGCAATAGAGTTCGCACACCGAGGGGTCAAGAAGAGGTTTGATTGGTAGTGACAAGAGGGAAGGAGATGTGGTAGTTATTGAGAATGTGGGTACAAACAACTATTCCTTACCAATGTCTTAAGATACATTTCCTATAAGGCTGCCTCAAAGGTGTCATTACCCATTACTCTATCACACCCACTCTGAGTATCAATTAAGAAGCTAGTGGAAATTAGAGGTGTAGATGTAGGAAGTACTTCCTACATAGTGTTTTGCTTCAACTTCGGGTCCAAAATTAATTGAATCTGAATCCAAAGTACTTTGATTTAGGACAGACCAAATAAAATTTTGTTGTAAACCACTACAGCCATAACTCCACGGCACCGGTTTGTGGCCGGTTTTTCAGACGGTTTGTGGTATTGCAAACCGTCCGAAAAACCGTCCGCAAACTTTTACATGGGGCTCTATGGAAAACTGGTGCAGCAGTCCCCACTGCACGGGTTTTCCCAGCGGCCTGAAAAACATTGTGCTTGTTCATTCTTCCGTCCGTTTTTCGGACAGAATATGAACAGGTGAATGTGAAGGGGGAGGGCTTTTCTCTGTTCATCACGGAGAAAAGCCACCCACCGTCCCTCTCCGCAGCCGTGTGCACGGCACAAAAACTGATAAACTGACCGGTATTTGTCCTGTGCCATAGGGATGCGGCCTAAGTTGTAGTAAGGGTTTTTAGGCTTTTGATTGAACCCCTTTCTCCCGTGTGCTCATAATAATTTTTAATTCCTCCCCACCATCCAAGAGCCATAAATTTTATTTTTCCATCTACATAGACATATTGTAAGGGCAGGAGTAGTGGATCCATTGGACCGCCGCAAGCGGTGGTACAGGTCACGTCAGGGAGCAGAGTCTAAGTGGGTCCCGGTATTCACCAGAGCCCGGTGCAAAGCGGGATGGACTTGCTGCGGCGGGATTCCACCAGGTCGCTACCCCTGACGTGACGGGCTTGCGGAGGCAGTCGAGGTGCAGTGAGGTACAAGACGTAAGACAAACTCGTAGTCGGGGACAGGCAAGAAGGTCAGGACAGGCTGCAAAGGTTCGTAGTCGATAAACGTAAGCAGAAGGTTCGTTACACAGCGAGACGAGACAAGGCTTCAGGGAACGCTTTCTCATTCGGCTTGACGCACTAAAGATCTGGCAGGGAACAAATGGAGGTGACCAGAATATACGGACAGCGCCCGGCAATTAACCAATTACCGGCATGCTGGACCTTTACATTTCAGAGAGCCGGCGCACGCGCCATAGGAGACGGGAGCATGTGCAGCGGCCGTAAGCGGAACAGGGAAGAGCAGAATCGCGAGTGCGCCTACGGCCCGACATACAGGTCGCAGCACCACTCGTCAGCGCAGAGGGGGCACGGATGTGCCTGCGGCTCGAAGTGAGAGCCGCAGGGGCACCCATGACAGATATAAGGGCTTGTTTTTTTGCGGGACAAGCTTAACTTTTTAATGGTTTCATTGACTGTACCATAGAATATACTGAGAAACTGAAAAAAAATTAAAAGTGGGGGGGAATGTGAAAAAAAAAATACTTGCGGCATGTCTATCTCTTAACCTTGCGCTGTAGCGCTATTTTCTGCGACCAATAACCTTTTGGTTTTTCCAGATATGGACCTAAATGAGGGCTCTTTTTTGTGACATTAGAGTGAAGGATCCAAAGAGATAAGTTAACTATAAAAAGGCCAGAAAATCCTAACTGCAACATAGGGTTAGTGTTATAGTTAGAGGTAAGAGAAAGTAAAAAGAGAATAATTGAAACACATTTTTTTAATACTTTTGGTAGAACCAATGTCGAACTGAATAGGGACAGATTTAAGCAACACTGTTCCTAAAAGTCCACTCTAAAAATTCCTCCCTGATGACACAGGTGCTTCTGACCAAAGAAGAAGACTCCTGATGTAATGTCCTTCATGATGACTCCTCCACTTCTGCACCTACTGGCCCAATAAATGGAACAATGAAGCTGAATCGAGAATTTCTTCATAATTTTGAGGCTAGTAAAGTGTTTTTTGATGCTACCAGACCAAACTTCTTTAAAGTGAATGTATAATTAACTTATTATTAGCATTAACAAAAAGTTTAACGCTGAAATTCTGGCTACCACTATCTAACATTATGGGGAGCTTGGGAGCTTGCTGCATACTGCTTTATTATTAAGTTCAATGTATTAAGATTATGCATTTAGGGCCACATGTATGAACCTGTTTAGGTCTAAAACTCACTTTTTTGCCCATAGGTTACTATGGGCAAAAGAGTGAGTTTTAGACCTACACAGTTTCATACATGTGGATCTTAGTTCTTAAGTATCAACAAGTGGTGGCTGCAGGCAGCCAAACTAAAATAACAAACATAATTAGAATAACCTGTATTGAAATAATTTTTTCTGTTGAGTCACTGGAAATCCTATCATAAATAAGGGGACATTTTAGTGCATTTTCTATTTATAAGGTGGGCAATATTTAATCATTTACATTATGTTCATTTTGTATGTTGCTTTTTTATTCCCCAGTTTATAAAGTTTTACTCTATATAATAACACTTCTGTACATTTCACAGTCACTTTCCCATTAAGTCTAAATATGATGAATCTGTTCATGTTTAGACACAAATTTTCCATCTTCAAATTCCTCTATGATTGAAACAACCTTCAAACCTGTACATGAACCAAAGAAAAAAAGAACAGAATTTATTATAAACTTCACACAAAATTCCAGTTGAACAGATAGGAAAAAGAAGTCCCCATCCAGAGGCATTACTTAGAGCTCCTGGTTCTCAAATCCATATCCATAACCAGGCCACCTACTTAACGTGTGCTGTTTATCATACTGCCATCTACTTCATGGGCATGAAGACCTAGGTTAACTGCTCTCTCTGGATCCTCTATAACTACACCCCTTCTCTGATAGCTGAAATCAAAATGGAGCCCCTCATTAGGGTGCCAGGTTTGCTATTGTTTGTCTTCCCCATTCTTTGTTTGTTAAAAATTATGGCTTACATGGTGAGTGGTTCAATGAACAGTTTCATGCTTACTGCAGTTGTTGTGCAGTTTTCCTCTTTTGTCTGGCTATGCTACAAAACATTGTGCTGTTGCTTGAGTTGCTTCTTGCTATAGGGAGGCGCGGACACACTCTGTGGGTATTTTGCCCCACAGTGTCCTGTTGTGTTTGTCTTCCAATTCCCTTCCACCTGTAGGTTTATTAGGCAGCACTCTTGGCCTAAACCTACTGTCATGGAACAGCGGGTTGGGGAACCACTGTGCCACTGGCGAGCCTTGCCCTGAGGGGGGCATAACTATGCGGTCATTGAGTTTTTCACAGAACCTCTGATGGTGAGGTTGACTAGGAACTAGAGCAGCAGCAAGGTGTTTGCAGCATAGCCAGACAAAAGGGAAAACCGCATGACAGCAGCAATAAGTACGTTGACGCGGCAACCATGCAAGTAGCGGCATGACAAACAGGTTTACACCACCCAAGAGTAAGGGGAATAGGGCTGGACCTTTTTCTCCAAAGGCCACATCTGTAATTTGTATGTCCTTCACCAAGCAGCCAGAAGAAAAGTCTACCGATACTTTCCACAATGTAAGACTTCTTAAAGAGGTTTTACCATGAAGCAAAATCAATTTCTAATGCTAACTCATAGCTCGCTACGAGATGAACTCAGTCAATTTGGAGATGACCGTGCTTGAGCAGCTCTCCCCCATTCATGTCTATGGATGTTCCCAAGTATAGCTGAGCACATTTGCTTAGCTCCGGAACTTCGGTAGAAAAGAATGGGTAGAACAGCGCAAGTGCAGCTGTCTCCCCATTCTCTGAGGCTGAATTGTAGCGAGCTATGAGCTGGCCTTAGAAAAGGATTGGCAAAAACCCCTTTGGCTAACCCATAAATGTCTAATCCTAGTATAGTAAACATGTTAGGTACATAAACCCCAATTTATATGGCCCCAACTGACAAAAATGGAGTAATCAGCCACAATGAGTTCAAGCTTTTTTGGCAGATTAATTTGTTCCCAATCCCAATTCAAGGTAATTCTATAGGAGCCTTGTAGCTGCTCTCCTACACTTAATATAAATTATGAGGCCCATTAAATAAAATAACTTTAGTTTTGTCTGTGAATGCACAAAATTGATTTTGGAAAACAGTCACAGGTTAAAAACAGTACTACACTCTGTGAAATTAATCATTCATATTTTTCATATCGGAATCAGTAGCGTGCATTGATAACCATGACACTGACCACACTGAATCATCAATTATCAAAAGTGAAAAAAAAAATTTGCACTTGCCTTTTCTTTTTGTAAATCGTGTCTGTGGAATTCTGTGTGAGAAAAAGAGTAGAAATATAACTTAGTTTAATCCCAATGACTTAAGCAACAACATGCTCAGATATAGCAATTATAAAAGATGTATGATGGCATTAAAGGACAGTTCCTATAATTCCAACAAGAGAGAATATCATGTTTGATGGAAAATATTTTTAGATAGAATTTCTGCCAAAGTTAAGCCCTTTTGCCATGTACTATTACTATTCCTAGGGTTCTGCATCAGCTGCTAGAGGACAGGAGCTTCAGAAATCTCTACACGCAGTAAACAGCTTTGTGTGAGGGCCAGGAGATCTTGTGACTAAAGTAATTCGGCTTTTAGGGCAGTTTTTTATGCCATACACTTTGGGTATGCAATGAGACTGAGGTTGAGAATGAAGAAGATAGACAAAGCACAGAAAAGGATCCTTTGGTTTGGAGTTCTACAGGGCAAATTAAAATAGCTTTCAGATAGGAAATGCTGCTGCTCGACTGCAGAGAAGAGAGGCTACGTACACTGTAAGAATTACACATATTAGCACAAAAACATCACGGGAAGATGACTGAAGACTCAGAAAAGCTACTATTTCTAGTTCACCTGACAACCCCTTTAAGAGGATTCTTATTGGACAGACCTGTCTAAAGTAGAGTATTTATTATGTGTCCCACTTCAATGGTGGAAATGGGTATTACTGAATCCAGTAAGCATCCCTTTCACTTGGTGATCTCATTTTAGGGGCCATTCAATGTAGTGCTGTATGCTAAAGGACACATCTCTTGGCCAATCATCTGGCCAGCATGTACATATTATATACCATATGATGTATATGTATATGTTACCCATGTGATAACTCAATTAATCAGACTCAGTCTATATGGTAAATAACGAGTGTATTTGTACAGTACTCATGGCAGGCTGTAGGGCCTTTCAAAGTCCGCCTTCTTTGTTCTACTTATCCCAGTAACCTACTATAATCAAGCAGTTCAAGAAACACTCATATCTAACCATTTTAACATCAAGAGAAAACTGTGTCCCATCCGTTGTTTTCCATCAGCTCATTTTATAGACACAGTAGATACTTCTTTCTACTTACATATCTTCTTCTTGCAAGAGACGTCGATATGTAGCGATTTCCATCTCCAGACGTGACCTTACATCCATCAGGATCTTATACTCATGGTTTTGACGCTCCAGCTCGTATCGTAACTTGGCTAGTTCAGCTTCCACATTGTTCACCAACTCTTGTATGTAAGCTAATTGGCCGACATAATCATCTTCTGTCTCCGCCAAGGAGCCTTCAAGAGCCGATTTCTACAACAGGTCAACACGAAAATAATTGGCGAAATACAGACTACAGGTACCACTAAACTAGTCAGTGACTATCAGAATTTTTGCCTACATTGATTATAGTTTTTGAACCCCAAAAAGTCGCAAAAGGAACATATCACAAATTTGCAGTTTCGTTTTTTTGTCACTCATCAAATGTAGAAAGGGACTAAAAAAGTAGATTTGGTTTAAAGGGGTTGTCCATTTTTTTTTGTATTTTAGTATAATGCTGCCCATTTAAAATAAAAATAATGTATACTCTCCTGTCCCCTCACCTCGGATTCAGTGCTACGCTGTCTACACTCTTCAATGGTCTTCCTGCTTCTTCCGAATGGGAACATCATTGTCTGCAGTGGTTATGTGGCACTATCAAATGTCACTATTCAGAGGTGAGCTGTCTGAATGGTATAGTCAGGCAGTGGCATGTGACTGCTCCTGCCAATCTGCAACTGGGGGGTGACGTCCCCATTCGGAAAAAGCAAGAACTTAACAGAAGATCATTGGAGAGTGAGGACAGTGCAGCGCTAGATTGGATGTGAGAGGAGTAACCTTTTTTATTTTATTTTAAATGGGCAGCAGTATACTAAAAATTAAGCTTCTTAAAGGGGTTTTGCCACGAAGTAAAATTGACGTGGGAAGCTTGCAAATGAAATAAAAAACATTTTCACCATTCATCATTATTAAAAATTCTGCACCGTTTTTGTCTAAGCTGCTCCTTTAGTGATCCATTGTTTACAGGTCGTCTCCAGGGGATATGACCAGGGCTGAGAGCTCATCAGTCCTGGTCAGACATGCTCAGACATCACCTCTCCTCTCAGGACGCTACTGAGTGTTCAAACCCCAGATGCTGTCATTCTACTCCTGTCCTCTGTACGCCTTAGTAATTAGTCAAATAGTGCAAATTAATATAAAAGAAACCACAATCAGGTATGTGCATTGATAAAGAGGACCCTTGTTCCTGGAAGCAAAAGCTTTACCTCTCAGCTACGCAGAATGCTTTACCTAAACAGACCTTTCTTTGACTGCAGAGTGGAAAGGCCTGGTGATGTCATCCTGCTGGGTCACATGATATGCAATTCAAACAAATCACACACGCCCACTTCTGAACACACAGAGCTGAAGAGCAGGATGCAGAAGGTATGAAATGAGATCGTGGCAAAACCCCTTTAAGTCAGGGCATAGTTTTAAGTCATTTTGGACCTCGAGGTTAGACCACCGCAGTGACTTTGTGACGGTAGGCAGGACAGACTAACAGCAGCCAATAAATTTATACTATAACCTGGCTCCCTATTCTTGCTCAGGGAAGAAGATCACAAGGAGGTCCATGTGCCCTAGTAGGGCATCTATAGATAAGGGTTATCTTCATAATCCTTAACTATAGTATCATGTTACTGATTTTCAAACATATTGAAGGTCGTTGTCAAGGACTTAGACTGTAAGAACATACTTTGCTCAGTTCAGTCTGAAGATTAATCTCTAATGTCTGTATCATGAGCCGTAGCTCAATGACTTTAGTTTTCCCCATCTGCAACTCCTCAGTTCCGGAAGTCATTTGGTTGTTCAGCTCTTCACTCTGTGCAAATAAAGAAACATAAGAACATAAAAGAAATTACTTCATTGTCCTGGGTTCAGACATAAAGTCTCTGTAGATTTGCAGACAAATTTATGTGGTCTAGTTGCTTATCTTCTAATCTTGTTGGCTTGGAAGACTCCTCTAGCTATTCTCCTCTTCAGCTGGCCACCCATGTGGAAATCTGATCAAGCCGTGATCTGGAATTATCTAACTGGCACATGATAGAGAAAATTATTTCCGGTTGTCTAATTCTTCCTTTTGTTCAGTCAAGTATTTGAGCAAATGTAAATGGCTTTTCTAGAAATATCTTTAATTTTCTTCTTTGAAGTGTTAGACTAAGGTTTCTTGGCAACTTGGGAATTGGTTTATTTTTTTGCTGACCACATGGTGGCACACAGTGTAGCTATAGGTCCATATTCTAGACATATAGGGTGACATGTCCCATTAGGACTGTGCGTTTTTTTTGTATTTTGTGCCAAAAAGCTGTTGACGCCCTATTCTCTACATAAATGAACTGTCATACACCAAAACTAGGCGCATTACACGCCAGGCTCGACACTTTTAAAATCGCCTAAGGTAGGCGCATCAAATATGGTAGCAATGATATGCTATGCGCCTATATTTTGTTGTGGCCTAAATTAGGGGCATCAATTATACTATGCAAGGTAGACCAGACGCCGGATTTTTGACAGGTTCATTCATTCAGGCGCACTATACACTCATTTAATGTGCCTTAAAACTGGCGTGGCGGCGCCTCTTTTCTGACATATCGCCCATAGTGCCACATGTTTGAAAACTGTCTAGGTGTAAGACTTTCTTGGTTCCCATAGCAACCAATCAGACCTCCCCTTTCATTTTTTCAGAACACAATATGAAATGAAAGGGGAGAGCTGATTGTTTGCTATGGGCAACAAAGAAAGTCTTAGATCTAGACAGTCTTTATACATGAGGCCCATAGGCACTACATGTTCTGTTGTATGGTGCAACTTCTACCCTAGAAACAATACTTTCTATGGAATGTACCAGAAGTATATGGCTTGCAATAGACCATTCTACAATTTGTTCTTCATGTATTTTCTTGAAATCCCTAAGAAAACTTTAAATTCCTACATATAAAAGCGGAGGCACAACGAGTCTCAGTTTGGGCCCATAGAAGCCTAGTGGCACCATAATGGATTTGAGATCTAGGTTATACAGATCCAGAATATTGAGGAGGCTGCCACATGTATTAGATAGACAGACAGACAGACAGACAGATAGATAGGGGAAATAATAAGTCCAACTATCTAAAAAGATGTCTATATCCAGAACAATTTTAAAGAGTCATTGTTAAAGGACCACTCCAGATTTCTTTTTTTTATTACAAATTGCTTCTGGTTACACAATAGTGCCAGTAATTTTGCTCACCTGCAGCTGAATACAGGATTTCTCACTGCTGCTACTGGGTCATGTGACCTGCACTCTCAGTAGCTGAAATACACAGCATGGTTGTGTGACCTAGAAGTGAATCTCTTTATGCATTTCTATGGGAGGTTCAAAGACAGTCTCATTGGAATACAAAGAGATACAGACTTCTTGTCAGCATCAAAAGCACAGGGTCTATCAGCTAAGCAGAGAGCAGGACATTTGACCTAACAGAGTAAGCTGCATCAGCCAGAAATCCTGTATACAACTTCAGGTAAGCAAAGTTATTTGCACTGCAGTGCACCCAAAACCAAATCCTAATTAACTCATTAAGTAAAATGACGAAGTGGTCCTTTAACTTGAGCTCATGTTTCGAAAACAGTACCTGATTCACGAACCAGTTCTCCACTTCCTTCATGTTTTGTTCCATCAAGCCTTCATATTCATTTCGGATTTCTAGCAAGGTCTTATTCAGGTCGACTGAGGGTGCAGCGTCAACTTCTACATTGACTCTGGCTCCGAGTTGTGTTTTGAGGCTGTTTATCTCCTAAGGAAACACCAAATTGGTATTTTATCAAAAATATAAATAAAATAAAAAAAATTTAATTTATTATACAACCTACAGCTGATCTGTTTAATCTCTCCAGGATACAGGAAATACTTTCCATGTCTATGTGCATCAAAAAGCATCAATATCTAACTTAATGGACACTTAGGAGCTATATCCATCAGTTATTGGATTCAACCATACACTCAGGCTGGAAGTATGTAGTATATGTCAAAAAAGTGTAGTGTGATATAGTATTGTAGAGTAGAGTATAGCACAGTATAGTGTATGATAGTGCAGTGTAGAATAAAATGGTCTAGAAATTTAAAGCAAAATAAATAGAAGAATGGTAAAGCATAGTGTAGTGAACTATACGTACAGTTAGGTCCATATGTATTTACTCATAAAGTCTTCTCAATATGGCAGATTTGGATATTGATATGCCTACATCCTGGAGAGCATTCAGAGACATACTGTGTGCTCAAATCGAGCCAAATGCAGCCAAACCGATTAGTCGACGTTTCATAATATAGATGGATAATGACCCAAAACATAAAGCCAAAGCAATCCAAGAGTGTATTAAAGCAAAAAAGTGGAATATTCTTGAATGGCCAAGTCAGTCACCTGATCTCAGAACAATTGAGCAGCATTTCACTTGTTAAAGACTAAAGTTCAGACAGAAAGGCCACAAACAGCAACTGAAAACCGCTGCAGTAAAGGCAGAGCATTAACAAGGAGGGAACCCAGCGTCTGGTGATATCCATGAGTTCAAGACTTCAGGCAGCCATTGCTAACAAAGGATTTTCAACCAAGTATAAGAAATTAACTTTATATTTACTATTATTTCATTTGTCCAATTACTTTTGGACCCTTTAAAAACAGAGTAGCCCATGTTAAGGAGCTGAAACTCCTAAACCCTTGATCCAATTTTAATGTGGAAATGAAAGCTGAAAGTTTGGAATTTTTGTCCATGTCCATTATATAACTAGAATTTGAATATGTTTCAGTAAACAGGTACAAAAACTAAATTTGTGTCAGTGTCCAAATATATATGGACCTTACTGTATAGTGCAGTATACTGTAGTGTAATATAGTGCCATAATATATAGTTTAGTATATGTACTGTAATAAAATGTGACATAGTAGTCTAATACTCTATAGTAGAATGTATTGTAGTATACAGTATAGTATACAGTATACAGTATAGTATATTTAATATGGTAAACATAGGTATACTGTATAGTGTAGCATTGTATAATAATTAGTGATGAGCGATTACGTTGACTATCGTCATCGGTTCGATAGTCGATATCGGCAATTATCAAGACGATTTCTGATAGTCGATAATAGATTATCGCCGATGACCATTAAAGTCTATGGGAGAGGAACAACACCTTCATTATTACACCCAAACAGGGCTAGAGAAGCTGGAATTAACATCCACAACAGTCAAATGGATACATGCTACATCTCTGGCAACACACTTAGGTTATAAAAGCCACAGAAAAAAAGTCACAGACCATTCACTATCCCTGTCTTGGACCACAGCATGATACTTACACCTGCATCACCCACAAATTAACAAGTGCCAGAACGCAGTATTATTTGAACCATCCTTTTACTTGAACTGGATATTGACTATCCCTGTCCTGGAATGCAGCATGAGCCCCAAACTTGCATGACCCCCAGATTAAAAAGTGCCGGAAATAGGAGTCTTTGAACCACCATTTTAGTTGAACTGGACATTGACTATATCTGTCCTGGGCCACAGCATGAGCCCCAAACCTGCATGACCCCCAGATTAAAAAGTGCCGGAAAAAGGAGTCTTTCAACCACCATTTTAGTTTCACTGGACATTGACTATATCTGTCCTGGGCCACAGCATGACCCTTAAACCTGCACAGATCACAAAGTGGCACTATGCTATTTTGTACAGTGACTGTCATTTAGTATATTTTTTGGTAACTGACATTTGTTTACAGAATTTATTTAGGGAAGTTTTATTTATAATTTTACTTTAATTATCATTTTGCTTTTTTTTTTCAAGTTTTTAAAAACATCAACATACACCCCCCCCAGTATTTTTTTTACAGTTAGATTGTTAATTGTCGCACACCCCATAAGTAATAAAAATGTCCTAATCATCCCCAAAAACATTCTTAGTTGGAAGCATTTGCCCCCCGGGCTTTGAGATGATTCGCCAACAATTCAATGGTTTCATTTTTCCTCCAAACCCTTTCCTTCATGATTAGGGAAGACTCCCCGGGAGATAAATGATGCGACCCCATAGTGACTCCACCCCAAAAAATTTTTTAACCCTCAAATTGTGCTTTTGTGTCCGCCCTGGGACCCCCTTTTTGACACTATTTACCTCAAGAAATCCCTTTTTTCAAAATCGATTTTTTACAGAAAATTTGAAGTTTCCCCCTTATTCCCAAATGGTGAGGCATTTGCTGCCGTCAGCCATCTATTAACAAGGAGGTCCAGTGCCAGGGCCAGACTTCAGTGGGTGCGGGAGAGCCCAGGCTTTCGTCTGTCATCTTTTAACACCAGGTTCGCACCGGGCCCGGGAGTTAAGGGGGGCGGTGAGAGCCCAGACTGGCTCTATCTATTAACACGCAGGTTCAGCTCCCGGGGCCGGGAGTTACAGTGGGTGCGGTGAGAGCCCAGGTGGCGTCCGCCTTTTTTTAACCGGCAAAAAAATCCTTTTATGACGCAGCAACGAAAACAGTGTGCTGAGCAGAGTGCGGAGGCGGAAGTGTATGGTAAACCTTCAGCCTTCCCCCAGTACACGTCAAGAAACCTGGGTAGCGCTTCCCCCCTCCTTATGGTGCGGCCAATTGAGCTTCACTTGGAAATACTGGTGGTTAACGCCCCCGTTCCCCCACCCAGGTCCCTGTTTCTTGGCATTCTTTTTTCATTTTATCAAAGTGCTGGGAGGAAATTGTCTCTGTTCTTTGTTTCTGCGTGTCCTACCCCATGTCCTCGAAAAACCCACTTTGGTCAAGTTTCCTGACCTTCTTGTACAATTCAGAGGAATTTTTTTACCAGCTATTTTGTACATCAAGTTTTTTAGTATTTTTTAATTCTAGAAAACACTTTTTAAAATAGGGGGATTCCCCCCCATGTCTTTGTTTCTCTTTTTTTTTTAATTGTTTTTAAAATGGGTTGTTCAATACAGGGATTGCTCTATTTTTTAAAGACTTGCAAAAAAAAGTCTTTTTGCATGTGTGTCATTAACAGTGTCCTACCTTTTTCCTGTTTCTGAAACCCCATCCCCTTGAGCCACTTTTAAAATTTGAAAAAACAAATGTCGTTAGAAACCACTTTTTTTAAAAATAGGACCTGTAGTGTAGCTGCATTTCACGCAAAATCCCCCCAAAAAATTCAAAACATGCCCCTTGAGCCACTTTTGACAATTGTAAAAAAAAAATTTGTTAGAAACAACATTTTTTAGAATAGGACCGAAATATTGCTGCATTTCAAAGCACATGACCCCCAAAAAAAATTTAAAAAAAAAATTCTCAGCCACTGTTAAAAAATTTTGAGGGGGAAATACCCCTTAAAAGCCAAAATTTTTGTTCCAAAAGGGCCATGATTAAGCGTATCTCACAGACCATGACCCCAAAAAATTAAAATATGACCCCCCACAGCCACTGTTTAAAAAATTTGAGGGAGAAATGCCACTTAAAAGCCACATTTCTGGGCCAAAGGACCAAAATTTTAGCTTTATCTCACAGAACATGACCCTCAAAAAAATTATAAAAATGACTTCTCAGCCACTTTAAAAAAAGTGTGGAGAAATGCCACTGAAAGCCACATTTCTGTTTCCAAAGGACCATAATTATAGCTGTATTCACGCAAAGACCCCAAAACCATTGACAATGCAAAAAATTCTAAAAATAAAGTGATAAAGGAATACGGTTTGTCATAAACCTTCTGTCTTTTTTTGTCTCCTCACCCCAAAACCCGCCAAAAAAGAACTGTTGGGGAACTGAGAATAAAAATTGCAGTAAGAAAAGATCATTTTAAAAAACATTTTTCTAAACCATTTTTTTAAAAATTTAATAATCAAACAACCGGGTGACCCCCAAAACCAAAAATCACCCAAAAAACCATCCTACCCACTTTATAAATCAAAAACACCCCCAAATTATTTAAACCCCATTGTTTTTTTTTAAGATCCCCACTTGTGAATTTCCCCTCTATCCCTCCAGGGCAATAACCTCTTGGATCAACCGGGGCCAGTTCCAGGTACAAATCCCATGGGCCGAACACGACAAAAACTGGGGTTGAGAGAGAAGTCGTGCAAACCCTGACTTTAAAAGGGGTTGTCCCCCACAGGGTTTCAAAGAATGCAGAAAGAAATTCCCCTTTCCCTTCCGGTTTTAGAACAATTTCAAAGCTCCTGTTTTAAGCATAAATCCATGCTTTAATTAAGGGTTGGTTCTTACTATGGCAGGTTCTTATTTTGACCCCAAACAAAACCCCTAATTACGGCTGTTTTTCTTGAGAAAAATCAAGTTTTTACTGTTTCAGCACGGACACTGATGACATGCTGACCTGGTGATGACTACTCTTGTTATCTAATGAACAAACAGCCCCGGGAGATTTGTTTACAGGCAGTTACTGAGGGAACTGAAATACCATGGAGGTAATAAATTCACTTTTATTCTTTAGGGAAAAAAAGAGGAACAATGCAATATATTGGGAAAAATGTCTTTTTTTTTGTGTTCCCTACAAATTTGAAAAAAATTTTTTGTAGCGAGACAACCCCAAAAACTGGTCTCTGTGTGTTGTATGTTGCTCTGCATTGCATGGTTGGTGAGGTGGTAAATAAAGATTGCCAGAGGTCACCCATTAGGCTTCTGCCACCTTACCTGCTGCTGCTGCTGCCGCTACAGCTACTTGGCACTCTACTGCTGTCACGTCGCTGACGTTCTTCCACCGTGACATTTGAAGAACATGAAGCAGATGCAACAGATGTCTCCAGTTGATCAATCAGCAAGGTCTCCATTTCATGCATTTTACTCTCTATTTGGGTGGGGGGAAAGGAAAGTGCTGAGTTTTGTTTTGTACCGGGGATCCAGGAGGGTGGCCACCCAGTAACTGTTGTTTCTTTTTGGGAGGGGCCTTAATGCGAGGATCATGTTGGAGGAAATGGAGCATCCAAGAAACTCATGTGAGAGATGGAGCCTTGATTTCCCAAGCCTCTGGGTCGAGGGGCACTAGCAAACTGATCTTCCTCATCTTCCTCCTCCGCCTCAAATTCGCGCCAACCTCTTTCCAAGGCAGGGACGTCGGTAACGTCGGTGTCTAGGAATACCTCCTCCTCTGCTTCCTCCGGCACAGCTTCAACACAGCCCTGACTTGCCTCAGATGATGCACCCTGAGAGCTGATGCGCCGCCTTGCACTAGCCCTGGACCCCGAACCACTGCCTAATGAAGACCGATAAAATTGAGAAACGGTTACACCTTGTGGATTCGACGGAGAGAAAGGCTCCGTGTCCGCTTTCTTTTGTCCGTCTCCCCCCTCCGTCGCTGGCGGGACCTGATGTTTCAGAGTGTCCAACGATCGTTCCAGAACTAAGATCGCCACAATGCTCATGCTGACAAGGGCATCGTCCACACTGACCATTTTGGTGGCTTCTTCAAAACTGGCAAGGATGGTGCAGAGCTCTTTCACCTGCCTCCACTCTCGGTGGCTCAACACCCCGAGGTCCGCACCGCTGCTTGTCAGGCCATGTGTCACTTCGTACTGCGTAATGGCATTGCGCTGCTGCCACCATCGCTGGAGGATGTGGAGGGTGGAATTCCAGCGTGTTTCCACGTCAACAATGAGACGGTTGACGGGGAGGCCGAGCTGACGCTGCAACGCAGCCAGGCAGGTTGAAGCAGGGTGCGAACGGCGGAAGTGCGAACTCAGACCTCGAGCCTTCTTCAGCAGGCAGTCCAAACCCGGGTAGCGCTTTAGAAATTTCTGGCATCGAGGTTCATGACATGTGCCAGGCAAGGGATGTGCTCCAGCCTACCGATCTTATGGTCGGCCAGCAGATTTCGCCCGTTATCGCACACCACCTTGCCTGGCACAAGGTTCTTGTCACCCAGCCAGCGCTCGGTCTCGTTGCGGAGAGCCGTCCACAGCTCCTGACCTGTGTGTGACGGTCTCCAAGACAGATTAATTTCAACACGGTCTGGTTTCTCTGGGCACGTGATGCCACCAGAGGACCTTGGGGGAAAGAGCCCTGCACCATCCCTGCGGTTTTGAAGAGCGTGCGCCGAGCCTGAGAGCCACTGTCACCCCAGAGACATCCACTCAGCTCACCCAGTGAGTTGTCACAGAGATATAGCGGCCTTGGCCGCACTTACTAGTCCATGTGTCGGTTGGTGAGATGGACTTTTCCGGACACAGATGCAGACAACGTGCTTGAAATTTTAGATGACATGTGGCTGGCCAGGGCAGGGATGGCTTTTCTGGCAAAGAAATGCCTGCTTGGCATCTGGTATTGGGGGCAGGCAAGGGCCATGACGTGGCGGAACCCATCTGTGTCCACCAGACGGAAAGGCAACATTTCCAAGGCCAAAAGCCTGGCAATGCCGACATTCAGGCTTTTGGATTGGTTTGGATGGTTTGGATGGTTTGGATTAAAGTGTTTCTTCTGCTCCCAAACCTGGAAGACAGAAGGCTGGCTGCTAGACTGGCCGCTGTACGGCGTGCAGGTCGTCAAACTGGCTGGAGAAGAAGGGGTAGGATGGGTCTCTGGTGGTGCTGGTGGTACTCGGGCGACGGTGGAGGCTGAAGCGGAGGCTGATCCCTGATCATGACTCTGAGAGACATGGGCAGCTGAGGAACGCTTGGTGGTGGCGGAGGAGGAGGAGGCGGAGACAGAGGGTGTGACAGTGGTTGGAAACCCGGCGTCGGTCTGGCCTTTTTTGGCCAAGTGTTGCCTCCATTTCAACTCATGCATTCGCTGCATGTGACTAGACATGTTGGTGGTGGTTAAACACCTAAGATTCTTGCCTCTACTTATGCGTTTACGGCAAAGGCGACATATGACATCGCTGGGTGAATCAGAGGCTTGCTCAAAGAAGGCCCAGGCTTGAGAGGTCCTGGACCTTTTTGACGGCGATAAGCGAGGAGCGGGGTTTCGCTGACCGTGGCTGGCGGAATCATATCAGCGGATTTCTGCTCCCCCCCTCCCTTTTTTTGAGGGGGGCCCCCTATTGCACACCCATCGTCTTCCAGTGATAAAAGCGCCGCAAGCAAATTCTGTAAAAAAGCCCAACGATGGTCCGCATGCGTCAAATCAATCATCTCATTCATCAACACAGGGTTTGGGTTGTCCTGACTTTCTGAATCCAGGACGCGGGACAAGAAGAGGCCTGCAAGGCAGACAAAATATCCTCTTTGGCCTTTTGGCTTTGGAAATGCCTTTGACCCCAACCCCATTTTCAAAAAGGGGCTTCAGAAAATGGTTTATCCACAGTGAGGGAAAAAGAGTTACTTTTGGGGGTCCCTTCGCTTAATGGGAGGGATGCTGATGATGGATGACACATTTTGGCCGTGACTGGGGACGAGGGTAAGACTGCTGGATCGGTTGCAAAACCCACTGAAAAACAGATTGGCGACACGTTCGTTACTGAGATTCACAGGCCCTGACCCCACGAGACGGGCCTACGGTCCGCAACTGACGATCCGCTGGCATGGTGTTGTCCCCAGATGGAAGAAGCCACCTTCTCCCGTACCCTTACCTCCAGTCCTACCCCCTCTTTGCTCGCTTACCACCTAAATTTTTCAATCCATGTTCAAAAGAAAAAAATTTGAGAAGGTAGGGAAAGGTTTTTTGGAAAGTCTCTTTTTAAAAAGCGGAAACCCAAAGCTATTCTCAAATCCCAAAATAAAAACAAAATTGGGGATTCAAATTAAGGGAAGTACCTCATCAACAAAGGGGGACTGACCAAAGGAAAAAAACCCCTATTGAAATGTAAAAACGGATAATAAACGTTTTTTGGCACCTATCAATACACCTGTGGTGATACAAAATTGCTTGATTCAAATTTAAGTGCAAGGTACCTTATCAACAAAGCTTACGCCCAAAAAGGGAAAAAAAAAAACCTATCTGAAATGTATCGGATAAAAAACTATTTTTTGGCACCTATCAAAACCCCTTTGGTGACACAAAATTGCTGGATTAAAATTTAACTAAAGGGTGGCTCTATCAACAAAGCGGCCTGCGCCAAAGTGAAAAAACACTTCGAAATGTATACGGATAAAAAAAAGGTATTTTTTGGGCACCTATCAAAACCTGTGGTGATAACAATTGCTGGATTCAAATTTAAGTGCATGGTACCTCTATCAACAAAGCTTAAGACCAAAAGTGAAAAAAAACATTCGAAATTTATACGGAAAAATAAAAGGTATTTTTGGCCCCTACAATACCCCTGTGGTGACTACAAAATTGCGGAATTTTAAATTTAACTCAAGGGGCTCTATCAACAAAGCTGGCCGCCCCAAAATGAAAAAAAAACGTATCTGAAATGTTACGGATAAAAAAAGGTATTTTTGGGCACCTATCAAAACCCACCTTGGTGACAACACAATTGCGGGGATTCAAAAAATTTAAAAGGGGTTTCTCGCTAAAAAAAGAATAGCTTTAAATTGTGGGGAACACAAAATAAAGACATTTTCCAAATATATTGCATGTTTCCTCTTTTTTTCCCAAAAGAGATAAAAAGGAATTTTTTACCCCGGCTTTTTTCAGTTCCCTCAGAATGGACCTGTAAACAAATCTCCCTGGGCTTTGTTCAATGAGAAAACAAAGTGAGTCATACACAGGTCAGCAGGTCATAGGTCCCTGGCTGCCAGACAAAAAAAAGTTTTAAATTTATCTCAAGAAACGCTCTGTAATTAGGTTTTTGTTTTGGGGATCAGATAAGAAGTCCTTTTGAGTTTTTTGAGAAGCTAAATCTAATCTAATTCATCGAAAGCATGGGAAGCTTGCTGTAAAAGCATGGAGCTTATGCAAATTAGTCTGAACCCGGAAGGACAGAAATTTCTTTCCCCTGCATTCTTTGAAAACCCTGTGGGGGGCAACTCCTTTAAGTGCAAGGTACCTCATCAACAAAGCTTGACTGACCAAAAGTGAACAAAAACCCTATTCTGAAAATGTATACTGATAATAAAAGCGGAGTTTTTCACCTAAAAAAATAGACCTGCGTTACTAGAAAAGATCTGTATCCTAAATAATTCAGGCTGCCCAACATTCCAAGTAATATTTCAACAGAAAAAATGTTAATAAAAAAACAAAATTTCAATGCAATGTCTCCACTAATCTGGGTGCACAATATGCAGTTTTCCCCTTTTAAAGAGCTGTTTTTGTGTTTTGCCCGCCGGGGGGCCCCCCCCCCCGCTACCCCCGGACTTTTCAGGGCTAGATGCTCCCTTAAAATTCCCCAAAACCTAAATACCCCAAAATCTGCAAATCTCAATCTACCTAACTTTTTAAGGTTCACAAACTAAAACTATAGCTGTCTCTGTAACAAATAGAACAAAATTTTGCTGAGTGTTTGGACAGAGGGAACGCACTTTCCTATTTTCCCATGAGAAGCTGACACACACTGAGGCAGAACAGGGAAAGGGGTGTTCTATTAAAACAGGGATGTATTTTTTTAGCCAATGAAAAATACACATCCCCTCAGACGTCGCCAAACCCGCTCACCCTGCTCTATTTTCTAAGCTATTTCTGGCCGCCAAAAAAGACAAGAACGGCGAAAATGGGCGATAAATTAAAAAATTAAAGCCAGATTTTAACCTAAAATTTTCGCGGCGAAAAAAACCCCATCACCATAAAAACCTTTTCCCATTTCAACTTTGTCGATTAAAAAAAACCCAAACTAATAATAATGTATAGTGTAGTGAGGTTCAATATTGAATAGTGTAGTACAAAAAGGACTGAGGAGTGCAGTATTTCATTGTTTTTTTGAGGTGCGGCATTGTAAAGTGTAGAAAAGTGAGTACATGAGTAAAATGCCCGTCTTTTAAAAGTGTAGTGGGTGATTTTTTTGTATAATGTAGTACAGTGTAGTATAGTATAGTGAGGTACAGTATTACTTTGTATAGTGAGGTGCGGCATTGTGTAGTATAGAGAGGTGCGATATTGTAAAGTAAGTAGAGTGTAATATAGTGTACTGAGATGTAGCATCATATAGTGTAGCATAGTGTAGTCACAGCATTGTATAGTAAAGTATAGTGTAGTTAGGTACAGTAGTGCATAGTGTAGTATAGTGTAGTGAGTTGCGGGGATTTATAGGAATACAATGTATAAAACGTCAGGTAGTTTTTTGTATAGGTTTTTCAGTTGGGGATAATTAGGGAAACATAGTTTTTGTATAGCAAGTGAAAATCAATGTATGGTAAGAAAAATGTAGTATTGCTTTGTAATTGTACAGTGTAGTGAGGGGGCACATTGTACGTCTAGTGGGGGGGCAACTCATTGGTTGGGATTGGTAGTGCACAGGTGTCAAACACAAGGCTTGAATCCGGCTCGCCACCTCATTTTATGTGGCCAGTGACAGCACAGCCAAAGAGGCTCACGAAGTTTCGTTTCATACAGTCTTAAATTAATATTCAGCCCCTTGAAGGCAACCATAATGCTGATGTGGCTCTCAATGAAAATAATTCTGACTCCCCTGGTGTAAAAAGTATAGCGTAGCATTGTATGTAGTGGTAGCATCGTATGATGTAGTATAAGGTAATGAGTACAGTTTTGCAGTGTATACTATAGTGTAATGAGGTGTGGTATTTTTTAGAGTAGTACATAGTAGTGAGGTGTAGCATTGAAAAGTCTAGTGAGGTGTACATCATATAGTGTGTTATAGCACAGTGTTGTATGGTGTAGAGCTGTGTAACATCATATGATATAGTATACTGTAGTGAGTACGGTGCAGCATTACATAGGACAGTACAGAAACTGTTACTCAGAGAGCAATCCATCTCGGCCATGTTACCTCATCATGTCTCTTCTTTAGCGCTGCCAGATCTTCCATAAGAAATCCAACCTGAAATTCAAGGTCACATTTTTCCAGGTTCAGTCCATCAAGACCTTTCCGTAAAGCTTGTATATCTGCTTCTATATTATTACGCACACTGAGCTCCATTTTATATCTTGAAAAGAAATACATATTAGGTGATTTTACCGCACAGTATTGATCACAGCTGAAGCTATAGTTTTACTTTATGTTGTCTTTTTTATTGTGCTGCTTCTATCTCATCTATATGAGCAAGCTTGATTATTTCAATGGGGGAGAGGGCCATAGGCACCTGCCAGGCGTAATCTGGTGCCACATATCTAGAAGGAACAATGAATTGACCATGATGTAACTCAATATATCACAAGGCATTATGGGAAAAGAAGCTCAAGCGCCCTCTATTGGATGAAACAAATCCTCAATTTGCTTCAGACTCACTGAATCTTTGGAAAGCAAAAGGGATATTAGCCAAGCCAGTATCACTCATCTGTAGACAACTGTTTCGGAGCAAAACTTCAGGGCAAAACTCGGAAACAGCTGTCTGCAGATGGGTGATACTGACTTGGCTAATATCCCGTTTGCTTTCCAAAGATTCAGTGAGTCTGAAGCAAATTGAGGATTTGTTACATCCAATAGAGGGCGCTTGAGCTTCTCAGCTCCTTTCCCATAATGCCTTGGAAAGCAAAAGGGATATTAGCCAAACCAGTATCACTCTTCTGCAGACAACTGTTTCGGAGCAAAACTTCAGGGCAAAACTCGGAAACAACTGTCTGCAGATGGGTGATACTGGCTTGGCTAATATCCCGTTTGCTTTCCAAAGATTCAGTGAGTCTGAAGCAAATTGAGGATTTGTTGCATAGAATAGAGGGCGCTTGAGCTTCTCAACTCCTTTCCCATAATGCCTTGTGATATGCAGGTGCTTAGTGGGGGGCAAAAAGGTCATTCAAAACTCCACATGCCTATAGGGTGCTCTCCCCTAGTAACTCAATATAGACAGTGTTTTCCAAATATTGGACTACAGCACATAGAAGGCAATGCAGCAGCTTCTTCAGGTACATCTGTTGCATATGCTCTATAGTGTCACCTTAATCCACCATAGGAGAAGGATTCATAAGGATTGACTATCGGTTTTAATAAGAATTAATAATTTATTGTTCCTCTACAGCCACTTTGAAGTATTTTATACACTATACTGTGACAATATAAGTGTTTTCATGATGATCAGTTATCTTTAATTTTCATCATGTACTAAGTAGCTTAATGACAGGTTGTCTCCACCGGAAATAACAGGTTGTCCCGACTGGTAATGACAGAGTGTTGAGAGAACACTGGAAACAGCAATGTGGACTAATAAATCCTGAAAATGCAGTTATACAGACTGACAGATAATGGACACAAATAACACAATGATCACTATGGAGGTCAATGGTTTTACAGTATAAACATCCACGGACTCTTATATAAACTCATTCAGTCTGTAGCTATATACAGGCTTAAAACACATATAGTAAAAAGATAAAGGTGCAAGCTCACCACCTCGGACCACACTTGTATTCAATGTGAACTTCAGCTCCTTCCGTCACTCGTCTCCGCACGGTATCCCGGCCTCCAGCCACGGCCTAGCAGCATTTAATTCCAAATAGATGATGGATCCAGCGGTAAGTGCAAATAAAACGGTGTTTATTCGGTCATCACAAAACAGGGGGGTACAGACAGGGTACAGGCAACCGACGCGTTTCGGGCGCTAAAAAACCCCCTTGTTCACGGTACAAGGGCGTTTTTTTAGCGCCCGAAACGCGTCGGTTGCCTGTACCCTGTCTGTACCCCCCTGTTTTGTGATGACCGAATAAATAACGTTTTATTTGCACTTACCGCTGGATCCATCATCTTTTTGGAATTATATACATGCTTAGGCCAGCTATGTGCATAGAGTGTTTACAGCAGTCACACTTGGACCATTGTACCTGTAAACAGGGGCTCCATTAGGACAGCACTGGTAGTACTCCTGTCAGGGGCCCTGATTAAAAAGGGAACCATTAACATAGTTCAAGATATGAAATGGTAATGGGTGGGGGGCCCAGATCCTTCAGCTATATGGGGCCCTGAAATTGGTCATGTCAGCTCTGCCTGAAAGACCCTAAAGACTCCACTGTTACAAATTCCACAGATTAGGGGAGTGAACTGTTACAGATTTGCATTTGGACCTAAGAGCTTCAAGAAAGAGAAGCTGCTGCCATATTTGTCTGGTGATCCAACAGATTAAAGGACCAGACATGATGAATTCTAACATCCCTGTCCTTCTTTCCCCCAACTTCTGCCATTTTTAGTAGCTCTTATAAGAATTGGACTGGTTGACAATCTAGCCGAAACTACAACTCCACCACCCAACCTCTATTACTTTTACATATTAACATAATAGATAAGGTTGTAAAAACACACAGATTCCTCAAGCCCAACATATAACCCTACAGTGTTGATCCAGAGGAAGAAAAAAGCCCCTATGAGACGTATGCCAGCTACCCCATACAAGTGGAAGAATTCCTCCATGACTCCAAATCTGGCAATCAGAATAATCTCTGAATCAACGTCCCATCTCCAAAATGTATGAACCATAACCTGTAATGTTATATTGTTAAATAATGGCATGTTGCTTAATGACTCCACCATCACAACCTCTTGTGTTCTATGCTCTCACCACTCTTAAAAGACAACATGAATACTGTGATATATTAAAATTTTCTTGCTCTATATCTATGGTTCTTACTTGTAAATGAGGTCATCCCCTGCAAGACGGGCATTGTCTATGTGCAGAATAGCCTGGGCATTCTCAATAGTAGTAGTCAAAATCTGGAAAGAAGGGTAAAAACTGAAGCTAAAAGTGTCATATCAAAGGTCAAAAAAAGCCATATCAATTTCATTGACATAAATACAATATCTATATTATATATATATATATATTTAATTAAAATATATACTATATATTTTAATATTATATATATATATATATATAATATATATATATATATATATAATATTTTATATATTATATATATATATATATAATATATAACTTTTTTCTATTTGAATCACTTTTATGAACAACTGATCCTCGTTTGACTTTATAGGGGTTCTCCTCTTTGGGTAATCCCTTATTATGGGATACCAAAACACTAAAGGTGTGCATAACCCTTCAATAGTCATTACTCTTTTATATTTTCAGATGAGAGAGAAGAGACAGATTTTACCAGACATCACTAACAGTAGTTTACCTCTAAAAAAACAAAAGAATTGGGCATTGACATTTTCCTCTCCTGACCCAGTCTTTCAGAGGAAGAGTCAGAAGGCCACCATACACATTAGACAGACGGTGGATTCACCCAAATCTTCCCTCGTGTGTACGTGGGCCCAAAGAGGTTTTCTTACCATGCTTTTTTCACAGAGTCACAGGCAGCCTCAGACTCACCATGCCTAGTCAGGCTATAAGTGGTTCTCTTGCAGTGATTAGCATATTAAGCTTCTCTATAGCTAGGTGAGCGTTACAGTGACTTAAGGGCAGGAGAATTAATCTTTAGTAAACAAAGCTACAAAACTCCAAGGAGTGAAAATAAGTGCTTATCAAAGGTAAACAATCTAATTTTGAAATAAAGACTTTGCTTTATCTCCATGGTGACGTCGCTGCATGCTCTCTGTTTAATCAGGAAGAGAAATATGGATGGTAATGTAGAGACAATTGTGTGCACTCAGAGCAAATAAAATCTCCTGACAAGAGCAATATCAAAAGAGCAATGTATTTAGTAAAAGTCTTCATTTACCTTTCCCTACATCTTGAAGGCTAATCATTGTAGTGAGAAAACCCCTTTTAATGGATTAAAGTGTTTTCTGATTTTGGGACTACGAGAAATCGATTTTAACATGGCATTAAGTGTATAATTCCTCTGCCCCAGGTAAAATGTAAAATTGCACAATTTCTATTTGAACCAGTGGACTGGCATCATAATGCATGGATATGGGGGGTCCTCCAGAGCAAGCTGCTCTCTGCCAATGCTAAGAGTTAAAGTGGGGACCCCCAACTCCCTATTAATTTACAATATCATAATAGAGTCTTTGAAGATGGGTCTTCTAAACTCAAAAGACTCTTTAAGAATCTTTAAGACAGTAGATGCTAAGTCAAAACCTAAGAGTAGTGCTATAGGGATATGGGCAAATTTGAATAGGCCAAGACCCCTTTAATCTGTGATATAGTAGGGTTCCCCCCTCAACTAATGCAACTTCCTTTCTATATTAAAAAAAATTCAGGTACAAGCCCGTGTTCCTTCTTTAACCTTTATCTGGAAACTTTCTTTACCTTGTTTTTTAGTTCCTCAATAGTCATAAAGTAGTGGTGATAGTCCGGTAATTCCTTAGTAGCATTTTTCTCCTGCCATGCTTGTATTTTTCTTTCCAGTCGTTGGTTTTCTTCTTCCAAATCTGAAACTTGTTTTAGATAGTTGGCCAGTCGATCATTTAGAAGCTGCATGGTTTCTTTGGAGCTCATACTCAATAGTCCTTCATTCTTCCACCCATTTCGACTTTCAAAACTATTATTAAAACTATAGCCGGTGTATCTACTCCCATGTCCAAAGAGATAATCGGAAGAGTCCTGAGCTGTCCTCTTAAGCTTTGTTCCACCATGTATAGTAAAGGTCCCTGGGGAGCCCCCATGGTAGGGTGAGGACAAATGCCTCGAAAGTTTCCTAGGGTCACCACCATAATGATAGGTCCCCTTGAGAGATCCTGCAGAAGACCAAGCTTTCTTCCCACTGCAGCTCATTGTAATGGGACAGCTTGGTCCAAGCAGGTTGACAGAGATCTTTTTTACAGTACTTTTGAATTAGGAAAGGAAAAACTCCTAGGAGTACTTCTTTTATAGGACATACTGTGGGTGTCGCAAAGAGTCAAAGTGTTTTATGGGAATTTTACAGGCGTCTAGGCCTATGCCAGACCTATTCCCAGGTTCATCAAAGGTTTTTTTACAATATAAAATGTTATGTATGCCATGAATGTGAAGATCAGACTTACCACACCCTGTGAGCCACATAAGTAAAGACCAGTTGTATCCGATAGTAAATAAACAGTACTGCACATTACATGACTAAGTGCCACAGTGGAAGGCTCTACATGCTACCGAGGACAGACCCAGTTGTCTCCTGTAATATAATTTCATATAACCAGGTTGGTAATAATAAGCATAGGGACATTTCTTGTTGTCTATGAAAAGTTTAAGAAGGTAATAAATGTCAGGAGATTAATCATACAATGTATTTTTCATTCTCTAAATTGTTTCTTTATCCAAAGAATGTGTGTAGACGGTGGCATAACATGAAGCTCTTTGACCTTAATGCAAATTCCATAATAAGTCACCACAATTACTCCATAGTACACATGGCGTTTGGGCCATAGCAATTAGAAGTACAAAAGTAAGAGTCACAACTAGAGGCCTCGTGGGTGAGTAGGCTCACAGAAGAAGACATCAGTGTCATATATGGCCCATAGTACATGGGGGCTTTATTTCAGATTTTCCATTGAAGCCCAGAAGCTACACAACGTCCAGTGATGTAAGTGTGTATCCAGCTGAGGTCCAGATGGACCAGGTCCTCCAGGAAGAGTTAATTTTCGCAAGTGGCTCTGTACAGACTAAAAAATAAGAATAAGTAGCAAATTTATTAAAGAGGTTTTCTCACCACAATGATTAACTATTAAAGAGAACCTGTCACATAATTTCTGCCCCCCCCCCCATGCTGAGGACAGCACAAGCTAGTGACAAACCTACTGTGTCCCTTATTCTGTAAGATGCTGTCATTTTCGTGGAGTTAATGCTCAATTCTGAAATTTTGAGGCAGGAAAGAGTCATGAAAAGAGTCAATTTTTTCATACCCCGCCCACCTGAGGCTAGCCCCGCCCACCTCAACTGATCACTATTACTTTGGTAATAGGTAGAATAGGTAGAATAATAGTAGAATAGGTAGAATAACTGTCAGTGGGCGGTGCTAGCCTTTGGTGGGTGGGGCTAATACCTGCTCATGAATAAGATTTGAGCATTAAATGCTCTAAAACTCCAGCATCTTACAGAATAAGGGACACAGCGCTGGGAACAGCAGGTCTGACACTAGCTTGTGCTGCCCTCAGCAAGGGGGGCATAACCTATGTGACAGGTTCTCTTTAACATGTAGGGAAAGGTAAAAGACGACTATTACCAAATATATTGCTGGTTTGATGTTGTTTTGTTCAGGAAATAAAGAAGATTTCATCTACTGCTATTGTACACAAGTTTCTCTTGGTTACCAACCACCTCTCCCTGCTCTTTCTCTTTTCTGATTGCTCCAAAGTGCTTTGCGACCATGGTGAGCCACTCCCTGCTGATTCTAAGGTTATGTTCACACGATGTATTGCGGAGCGTACAGTAAGCGCCGCAATATATCGTTTCTTTCGGGAGCTCGCGCTGATCAGCGCATACACCCGCCAGCATGAGAGACATTTATTACTCGCTGCGCAAATTAGCCGCAAGTAATTAACATGTCCCTTATCTCCCCGCTCGTACAATACGATTGTATTGTACGAGCGGGTAGAGGAGGCATAATCCATAGTTCTCTATGAGAACTATGGATTACCATTATTTCAGCGCACATCTCGCCCGTATTAGAGCACAAATACGTGGCGAAAGGCACGCCAAGATTTCCCCGTGTGAACAGACCCTTAACGCTAGCACAGGAGCTTAATGCCAGATTTAAACCCTTAGAGCTCTGTAACTTTGTGTACTACAGATTATAATCCTCCAGCAGTCATGTCACTGTAACAGGAATAGCTAGGAATAGCAGAGCTGATATGCCAATCACTGCTATAGAACCACCCACAGCCTAACTAGGAAGTGTGCATCTGAAGCTGGCTGTGGATTTGTGAAACAGCATAGTGAAACAACCCTTTTAAGTCTGTATCCTCATAGATAGGGCTTGTCTGGAGCTAACAGCTAGTTTAATGATTGTTGTTCGACAAAGATAAGGTTTGTCAAGAGTTTTCGGCTATTGATGGCTGGGCCTGCTGGTCACCCAGGTTTATTAAAGTACAGCCTAGCAGGTGTAGACTCACTTGTAGAAATTGTTAATACAGAAAAGATATGAGGAAAGCCAGAGCTTATAATTGTACACAGTTACCCTTCATTCCTGGATGAACACCCCAGATTCCCAGACAGTTCATAACAACAGCTGGCCAGGGCCTGAACCATCAGACATGGGGAAGAAGAACGCTAAGGGTTAAACTGGCCAGTTGTCCTTGAGGTCCCAAAGGGATCCAAGGCACTGGGCGACTCCACTCTCAATTGTACAGTATCTGTATCCAGAGGTTGATGCCTATGGCAGAGTCATTTTCTCTCTCATGGGTCATGGGTTTTAAGTTACTCAGGACCATAACTGGCCACCAAGGTGGAGGAGCTACCCGGGGTCAGTAATAAGGGGTGCAAACTAGGTGATTTCCCAGGACCCACATATTATTTTCTGAGAAACAAATAGGACACAATTACCCTTTAGGGGCACCACTCGAGTCATTATTTCTGGGATGTGACAGAAATGGGGAACTATTACTGTTAAAGCCAAATTATTTCCATCTAGGGGGCACAACAGTGGTCGTTATTACTAGGCCAGTATGAGGAGCACTTTTACTGTACAGAAAGGGCCACTTATACTTTGCTTGAACACTAAGAATATCATTAGTACATTTTTGGGGGCATTTTTAAATTTTGGGGACAAAAGTTCATGCTACTTTTTGGGGCACAAAGAGAGGCACTGTTAAAAAGTGAAGCACTTTTACCATCTGGGGCACAACTGATGTCTGAAACACAATACAGGGCATTTTTTTTTTGGGGACATACCATCAGGGAAGGTTTTTTTTTGGGGAAGCTGTTTGTGTAGCACTTGTTTTTTGTGGGGTAATAATTCTGTGACAGTATTACTTCTGATATATGAAAAAACTTTGAGACTCTCGGTTCACTACATGATAGAACTTTTTTTAAAGTGCCCACGACTTTCACGGGGGTCTAAATCGGCAGTCCTATCCTATCTTTACCTCTCAATCGACCCAAAGGCCTCACGGGGTCACCGACCCCCATTATTCAGAGAAAAAAAATAAAAAACACCCAACCTGAAAAACTGCCCCTTTTTATAAGCCTTTGAGAGTGGGCGGGGACAAAAACCCAAAAAGGGAAGCCCCCTTCCTTTCCAAAATAGGTTAAAATTTTTAAAATGTACCCCCAAGTAAACGAAATTTTTTTTGCACAAAAAAACATTTCTGAAAAAACGTATGCAAACCTGGGTGCCACGCAGGCGGGGCACACATGTAATTATAATGTACACACACAACCGCCGCCCGGCACTTTCTGCAAAAAGGGCAATACACTACGTCGAATCCCTAAAGAACTTTTATGCTATCTATCATACATGAAAAAAACTTTGAGACTCTGGGTTCACATATCAGATCAAACATGTTTAAGCTCCCCACATTTTCAACGGGGTCTCAAATCGGGCAGTCCAATCCTATCTTTACCTCCAATGGGAGCCAATCAGGCCCTCATTTGGGCCCCGACCTCCATTATTCAGAAAAAAAAAAATAAAAAACACCCCCAACCTGCAAAGCTGCCCTTTTTATACAGCCGGAGAGTGGGCGGGGACAAAACCCAAAAATGGAACACCCCTTCCTTTCCAAAAAGGTTAAAAATCAATGTACCCCAAATTAAAACCGTTTGTTTCTGCACAAAAAAACATTTCTAAAAAAAACGATGAAAAACCGGGTGCCATGGGGGGCTGCGGCACACATTAATTAACAGACACAACAGACCGCCGCCAGCGGCACATTTCTGAAAAAAAGGGCAATACATACGTGAAATCCCTAAAAAAAGCTTTTATGCTATCTACAACATGAAAAAATTTTGAGCCCCCGGTTTCAAAAATTCATATCAAACATTTAACTGCCCAGATTTTTTCAACTTTGGGTCTAAAAATCGGGCGTCCTACCCATCTTTACCAAAAATGACCCAAATCAGGCCTCTCACTTCCCCGACTCCTTATTCAGAGAAAAAAAATAAAAAACCCCCAAAACCTGAAAAGCTCCCCTTCTTTTAAAACCCTGTGAGATTTGGGCGGGGAAAAACCCCCAAAAAATGGAACCCCCCTTCCCTTTCCATTAGGTTAAAATAAAATGTACACCAAGTAAAACTATGTTTTCTGCACACAAAAAACTTTTCTGAAAAAAAGTATAAAAACCCCGGGTGCCACGGGCAGGGCTGGGGCACACATGAAATTTTTAAACATGTACACACAACCGCCCCAGGGGGCACTTTCTGCAAAAAGGAAATACATTCAAATCCCTAAAGAAGCTTTTATGCTATCTATCAACAGAAAAAAACTTTGAGACTCTCGGTTCACATATCATATCGAACATGTTTAAGCGCCCCCCCTTTTTCAACGTGGCCCAAAAATCGGGCATCCTACCTATCTTTACCTCTTTTTTCGTTGATAAAGTTCTTTGGGGATTTCGACGTATGTATTGCCTTTTTGCAGAAATGTGCCGGGGCGGGGGTCTTGTGGTACAGTATAATTACTGTGTGCCCGGGCCCTCCCAGGGGCCCCAGGTTTGCATACTTTTTTTTTCGAAATGTTTTGTGTGCAGAAACAAAAGTTATACTTGTGGTACATTGTTTTTTAACCTATAGGGAAAGGGAAGGGTTCTTCCTTTTTGGGGTTTCTGTCCCCCCCATCTCACAGGCTGTAAATAAGAAGGGCAGCTTTGCGGTTGGGTGTTTTTTATTTTTTCTCTCTGAAAATAGGTGGGTGCCCCGGAGAGGCCTGTTTGGCTCATTGGAGGAAAAGATAGTAGGACTGCCCGTTTTTGGGGGACCACGTTGAAAGTCGTGGGCAGCTTAAACATGTTGATCATGATATGTAACCCCGAGAGCTCAAAGTTTTTTAATGTATGATAATAGCAAAAAGCTTTTTTGGGGGAATTCGCGTAGTGTATTGCCCTTTTTGCAGAAATGTGCCTGGTGGGGGTCTGGTGTGTACGTAAAATTACATTGTGGCCCCCTGCCAGTGGCCCCGGGTTTGAAACGTTTTTTTAGAAATGTTTTTTTGTGCGAAAATACGTTATACTTGGTGTACTTTGTTTTTAACCTATATGGGAAAGGAAAGGGGTGCTTCCTTTTTGGGTTTTTCTGCCCCCGCCCCCTCAAGGCTGTCATAAGAAGGGGCAGTTTTTGCAGGTTGGGTTTTTTTTTTTTCTCCAAAAAGGGGGCGGTGACCCAGTGGGGGCCTGATTGGCTCGTTTTGAGAGGTAAAGATAGGATAGGACTGCCCATTTGAGACCCGTTAAAAGTCTGGGCAGCTTAAACATTTTTCGATCATGATATGTAACCCGAGAGTCTCAATTTTTTCATGTATGATAATAGCAAAATTTTTCTTTAGGGATTTCGACGTAGTGTATTGCCCAGTATTACTTCTGAAGCACATTTTTCGGGGGCTCTGTGCATCACAGCAAGTACAGTAATAGGAGCACATGGAAACACAGCAGGAAAAGGATGTGGGGCAGCAGCAGGACAGGCTGAACTTAGAATGGACATGCAGTCACATTTAATTTCCTTTGATTGGACCCAAACGAGGGTCTACCCATATACGTATTGAAGGTTAGTCTTTTATTTCTGTGAGGCAAAATGTCAGAGTAGGTTCCCATTTGTACTGAGGTCATCTTGTCGTGGTGGATGGGCAATTACAGTTTTGATAAAAAATGTGCGTAAAGAACCTCTTCTTTTACCTACATAACAAAAATCTTTTAGAAAAATTCCTATACCCTTTTGAGTTTTTTTAGTGCTTATAGAGTGATACTGTTATTGTGTTGTGTTTGCATTGCTTTTGCTGCCACACCAGCAAAAGCAATTCTTTTGAAGGTGCTGATCAATTTTTGCTTTTTAGTCTTTTATTTTTACTTAAAGTAGTTTTGCCATGAAGCAAAAACCCCCCTTCCTTTAGCCCTCAGAGAATCAGGAGATGGTTCCCCCATTTATCTCTATGGGAGTTCCCAATGTACCTGAGCATACTCAATCGACTATGTTTGGAACTGCCATAGATAGTAAAGGGGAGAACTGGGCAAGCATGGCTTTTTCACGATTCTCTGAGGCTTCATGGAGATGATGAGAAATCAAGAAAGGACATTCAGACCTTATCTTCTGTTTGGCACAACCCATAAGATCTTTTATTGACACAGTAGCTTTGGTTTCATGATCGTGGACCAATTCATACATCATAAAAGGCCCTGTCCTGTTATTAATCTATATCTGATGTATTTTGGGGTCCGGAGTTTCCATTAATGTTCTCTCCATAACACCTTCTATAGTTTTTGAGGAAATTCGGGAAGAAACGTGATGTCAGGCCCTTGAGTGAACTGGTCTTGGCTTGCCAACAAGGTCTTAATATCTTTTGAGGGAGGTGGGGGGATAGACCCTTCCACCAACTTCCCCCTTTAAAGGGCTTGTACTTTGTGTGGTGGTGGTGGGGAAATTGATGAGCGGGTCTGTAGAAAAAGTGGACCCGTTTAAGGGGCTAGGTCATTCTTAGTCTCAAGCATCAGTCACTTTTTTTTTTTCTCTTTTAGTCTTAGGCTATGTTCACACGGCTTTAAAGCGGGACGTAATTTTCGCCCCGCAAATTTCGCCGTGTGGGCCCCCGGGGGGGGGCGGAGGGAGTGAGGGGGGGGCCGCACTTCGCCGACCCAATTTACTGCATTACCATGGCGCTGGTCATTATTTCCACCCGGGGGGGTTTTGCCCCACAGGGGGAAAGGGAAACGAATCCATATTCCTATGAGAATTTGGATTACCATAATGACTGGGGGCCTTTTCAGCCCGTAATTTGCGACTTTTGGGCGTATTACGGACCGAAATTCGGCCCATTTTAAGCCCTTGAAAATGGCCTTAAATTTCGCCTATTGATTTTGCATGCATTTGTGGGCCCAAAGATTCTTTGGCCTCGTCACGGCCCCCGCCCCTATTTCCTTTTGGGGTAATTTTCCATGGTTTTTTGATGGGGAAACATAAATCGGGACCAAAATTTTGGGGTTTTTTAAAGTGAAAAACATATTATTAAAAATAATTTATATTGCATCAAATATGTATTCTTACATAATATCTTGTTGTATGCCAGCACAGAGCATACAGACTCCTATGAGGTTGTACTACAGGTGTGTCCTGGAGACCTGGATCAGGTTTTGGGCCATCTCTGTGGTAAATCCAGGGCTGGTATATATGCTGCTGGTAGTCACCAGGTGAAGGGGGCTTGTATATAGCTGTGATTCACCTCACTGAAGGGATGTCTGCCAGGACTGGAGCAGAGATGCATATTACAGCTCCGCTCCTGCCGCTGATCTCACAAGAGCTTTGTTAGCTCCCCCCAGTCTTACATTGAATTGTACACAGGGGGGGCAATGTACAACTTTAAAGGGGGGTTGGGGCAAATTATTCAACGTATTTAAGGGGCCCTTTTCCCCGTAAAAATTATAGGCCAAGTGGTAATTAAAGCACTTTCTAAGAAGACACAAAAGTAGAGATAAATGTGTCCTGTTTTATACAATTATGGTTCTTACCTGATTTAAACTCTCATGGCGATTTATAAGGGGAAAAAACAAATATTGTAAAATGATACACCTTTCAGATAGATGATAGATAGAAAATGATAGATACAAATAGATAGATAGTAATAGATAATTGGGGTAGATAGATAGATAGATGATAGATAGATAGATGATAGAAAATAGATAGTTTGAAGATAGATAGATGGATCCTGTATAATTAGATAGATAGTTTTTAGAATACAATAGATCCGTATGAAAAGAAGACAACAACGACAAAAGATAGATAGTAAAAGATAATAGATTTAAAAGTAGATAAAGATAGATCCTGTAAATTGTAGATATAGATAGATTGGGGGATAGATAATAGATACGAATAGATGAATAGAAAGAAGATGGATCCGTTAATTAGAAAGATAGATAGATAATAATAGATAGATTGGAGATAGATAGATGATAGATAGATAGATAGTAATAATCATAAGATAGATTAAAAGATCCGTATAATTAATAATAACGATAAACCGTATAATAGACAGAAGACAAAAAAGTTTGAATAGATAGATGATAATAGATAGAAATAGATAAAGATAGATAGATAATTATTATCATTTATTTTGATGCCTTGATTTCCCGGGGGCGAAAATTTTAGGGGTACATAAAAAAACATTTGGGCAGACAATTACAAATGCAAAAAGTGACTAACAAAGTAGATCCCGTATAAAATTTTGAAATAGATAGATAGATAGAAAATAGAAGTATAGATAGATTGATAGATATTAGATAATCCTGTAAATTGAAGTAGATGATAATAGATAGATAGAAATTGGAAAATAGATAGATTTAAAAGATAGATAGATAAAGAAAATCCCGTTTTAATTAGATAGATAGGTAGAAATAGATGTAGATAGATAGATAGATCCTGTATAATTCGATAGATAGATAGATAGATAGTGTACTTCTCAGTACTAGTTTTGTTCCAGCTGGTGCACCAATAAACGAGCTATAATATTTGCCCCCGGGGAAAATAAGCCTAGCTACTATGCTGACAAGACCTACTGGGTTTTCTAGTCGAGCAAATTAATCTCCTACCCCAATACCACCCTGAAGCTGTTTAGCAATAGTGGTCAGTTCTTGTGTGACATGTGAGTGGCAGGTTGGTGGCCACATCATCCTTAAAGGGGTTGTCTCGCTACAAAGAATAGCTTTCAAAATGTAGGGAAAACTAAAAGAAAAAAGTTTTTCCAAATTATTTAATTGTTTATCTTTTTGTTAAGGAGTACAAGTGATTTTATCACCCCCCGGCTCTCTCGGTTCCCCTAGTGACCGACCCGGGATCATTTTTCCCCTCTGTTTTTTTTCTGTACAGGGAGTGATGTCATCACAAGGTCAGTGTGAGAGCTTGTGGTATTGATCTTTCAGACAAAAGACTAATTACTCTACTGTTTTTTATTTTTCAGAAACTTCTCCGACCTCGAGAAGGGAATTTTTGCAATCAGACTAATAAACAAGGGAATCTGTAAAACAGACTTATGTAATTACAGAACTTGACCAGGAAGTGACAGAGCAAAGCAGCATTATTTCATTCATGCATCCTATGAAACTTCGAGATGAGACAACCCCTTTAAGCTAAGAGGGAGCCGCCGCGTAGTTTACATCACAAGCATTTGAATGGAATCCAATAAAGTTTAGTGGTCAATAACATCCAAGGGACCTTCAAAGGGGATATAGGGGAAGGGAGTGGGGCCTTTACAGATTCTTGTTACTGTTGTAGATCCTATAGATTGACTATGGCCCTATTCAGTAAAACAATGCAAATTAAAAAATGACATAGAGACAACTAACTTACTTTTCCACCCCCTTTTTTTAGGAGCTGATGGTATGTGGCGATTTCCTGCTCCAGTCTGGTCTTGATGTCCAGCGGCCGTACTCCCCGGGTTTGGCTTAAGATCTGACGGAATCGGAGCTGTCCTTCAAGGGGCCCCTGATAAAGACGAAACGGAAAAAGTGTGCAGCGTAGCGCCCCTCTGTCTCCGCTAGATTAGCTTCCAGGCTGGCTCTCTATTGTCAGAAACAAATTGAAGTCTGGATTTAGATTGTGTATTAAAACGCTTTGTCCAGGACATGGATCTTTGTTTTCCAGAAACAGTGCTACTCTGTCCATGGTATTGCAGCCCAGACATGAATGGGCACAAGCTGCAATTCCAGACACAACCTAAAGGCAAGATGGCGGGGTTTCCTGTGGAAGAAAAGAGATTTCAAGTAAATTTTTTAAGTAATGTAGATAATAGTTTTTGGATACTTACAGCGCTGAGCAGAGACTGAAGTTCTGCTTCTACTCCTTGTTGACTGCGCCTCAACTCTGTGCTCTCGGATTTGTTGCTTTGTACTTGCTGTGTGCTGGAAACAACGTCACTCTGCAAGCTTTCAACCTAGAACATGAAAAGACCATATGAGGTTCTTGTACCCTAAAATCGCAACAAACCAAGGTTATGAAAAGGGGTACGGGAAAAAAATCAATGGGCATTCCTATAATATTATGGCCTTACTGTAGACACCTACAGACACCTGTACATCAAGCTGTATGATCCAGAGGATACTTGGAAGAGGATTTCACAGCAAAGATGATTTTGAAGGGGTTGTCTCATGAAGATGTAGGGGATGGGGCCCCCCCCCTATGAAACAAGGGAAAACATTTTAATTTTAGGGGGAAATTTTTATACTATATGTTTTTAAAGGTTTTTGTAATACAAAAAGAGGGGTTTAAGAGGGGTGGCATCTCTATTTAGGGTGAGGATCAGGGGTGTAGCTATAGGGGGTGCAGAGGGTACAACATAGGAGAGCACCAGTATTATAAGTGTTGCATGGGCCCCGCAATAGCTTTTGCACTTGGGGCCAGAAGCTGTATGTTACACCTCTGGTAAGGGGGCTTTAAGGATGGTTAAAGGAGGAAGCATGGCTGTGAGGCTAGGCGAGGGGCTGCAGGTCATACAGTAAAATGGGTGTTCTGGGCCCTAACAATGCTCATTGGTCCATTGGGCCATGAGTAAAAATAGAAGATAACCCTCATATTTACCCGCTCCCGGTCCCTTTTTCTCTAAAAACCCCTAACTTTTTTTTTTCACGTGACAGGGGGAAACCAATCACGGCCACAAAGTCCCCCTGCATGTGACCCTTTTGGGGGGGAAATTGGCTGCACTGTCGGTGAAGGGAAGATTGTTCAAAGCTACACCAGGATGAAAAACACCAAGGGGAAGAGGACACCCGGGGGGGGTAAGTAAAATAAGTATTTTTACTATGCCTGATGGCAACGACTTTTTTAGATCCCAGAACACCCCTTTAAAAGGGGTCTGTAATGTGCTGTCAGTTAGTTAACCTAGGGTCACCTGTATGAAAACTGTTTAGGTCTAAAACTCACTTTTTTGCCCATAGTAACCTTGGGGAAAAAAAGGGTTTTAGACCAAACAGTTTTTATACAGGGCCCCCCAATGTCAGTGTTACAACAGTTAGTCAAGTATGGTTGTTAACTTCAGTGGAGGAGATCTCTTGACCACAAGCCGGCTGTGGTTCAAGTGCAGGCTGCCCCTTACATCAAGCCTAGAACTCCTCACAGAATAAGAGGAAATACAGAGGGAAAGAGCACAGAAGAAGAAGTGGAGTACGGTGGAGAGAGAGAGAGAGTGAGAAAAAGAAAATAGAGTTGTAATATGTGCTATGGCCTGATGGTGGCAGAACCAAAGCGAGACTTGGGCTACGATGGTTTGGGAACGCATCAAGCTCCCAGTAGTGACCAGGAGCATTGACCCAGTCACAGTATGGAATAGAGGAGAATCCTTCTCCTGGAAACAGAGAGGAAGTTTGTCCCGGTAGCTGACAAGAGGAGGATCAGCTGTATTGGAGTAAAGAGGTGTTATCCTCCTTAGTATCCTTAGTATCTATGAAGAAGAAGTGAATCATTGTGCAATGTACCCACTTCTGTGCAGTATTTGAAGGTTTATCTGTGAAACATACTATAAGAAGCATTGCCTTGAGTAAAGCCTGTGAAGATCTCTGAAGCGGAGAAGTCCCTGTGGTTGATTTCCTGCACCAGTGCACTACACTTCCCAGGAAGTCCAAACACCAGTAGGCCTGATATCCCCATATACCCACTACCACACACAGATCATCCACTTTACAAGGACAACACTTCCCCATGGACCTTTTATGGCATTTAGAAGCCAAGACTGTTTCCTTATCTTTGGACTCTCCACTATAGGTCCAAATGCAGAGTTGCTCTGTTTGATGAGAGGAAGCCATGTATCTTAAGGCTTGTCATGTACATCTACATTTATTCTGCAGTGTCTGGAAATCCCCTCTAATCTTACATTGACATTTTTGAGCATTCGGGCAACTAGCAATCGAGAGTGTTTGCACAGGATGTCCAAAAAATGTTTTGATATAAACCACCAATTATTTCATTAAACCTTCAAAGCTTTGGGCCACATGTATGAAACGGTTTTGGTCTAAAACTCACTTTTTTCCCCATAGGTTTCTATGGGGAAAAAAGTGAGCTTTAGACCAAAACCGTTTCATACTTGTGGCCCTTTGTCTTGTATTACAAAGAAGAGTGCCTGGATATTTGTACCCAAGAGATGAAGGATGGTGTGATGAGTTACCTGTCCAAGGAACCAAGCTTCAGCCTCTCTTCTGTTCTTTTCTGCAATATGCTCATACTGTTCCCTAAGGTCATTGAGAGCCTTGGTCAGGTCAACTCCAGGAGCAGCATCCAGTTCCACATTGACAGTGCCAGCAGCTTGCTGTTTTCTGTCACCAACTTCCTGCAAATTCACGAAGGATAAAAGCCAAAATCAGCACAAAATAATGTAAGACACTGGTTACTGCACTATATACTGTCCATTTGTGTCTAAATACAATGTGCGTTATCTATCCATGTCTATCAAGAGGCATAATCAGCCCAACAGAATCAGTACATTGATGAGTACAATGGTAGCAATTAGAACCAAACTCCCACCCATTCCCCTCCCTATTAACCTTGGCATTTCTAAAAAGTGAAGCTATGTCTGGGAGTATGAATGGTCCTTCTTGACTATTATGCCCTCTATCCTCTTGGACCATACACATTGGAAATGTACATTTTACTTTTGAGGTTGGTATAATTAGATACCAAAAGTCAATGAATGACTAAGACCATTGTGACTGTAGAATTACTCTAGGGTTGGACATATGGCCTAGATTGGTTGTGTTGACGCTTTTTTTTAAAAAAACCCCCCCTTTTTAAAAAATTTTTTTTTTTTTTTCCCCCAATTTTTTTTGGGGGGGGAAAAAAATTTTTTTTTTTTTTCCCCCCAAACCCCAAAAAATTTTTTGGGTTAAAAAAAAAATTTTTTAAAAACCAACCCAAAAAAAAACGATTTTTTTTCCCCCCAAAATAAAAAAAAAAACCCCCCCCCCCTTTTTCCCCTTTTCCTTAAAAAAGGGTTTTAAAATTTTTTTAATTTTTCCCTTTTTTTTTTCCCCCTTTTTGGGGTTTTTTCCCCCAAAAATTAATTTTTTAAAAAAAAAAAAAAAAATTTTTCCTCTTTGTTTTTCCCCCAAAAACCTCAAAAAAACCCCAAAAAATTTCAAAAACCCCCCTTTTTCCCCCCCCACCCCCCCCTTTTTTTAAAAACCAAACTTTTAAATTTCCAAAAAAACCAAAAACCCCAAATAAAAAATTTTCCCCCTTTTTCCCTTTTTTTAAAAAAACCCCCCCTTTTTTCCCCCCCCCCCCCCCCTTTCCCCAAAAAAAACCCCCCCGGGGAAATTTAAAAACCCCCCCCCCTTTTTCCCCTTTTTTTTAAAAAAAATTTTTTTTTGGGGGGTTCCCCCCCAAAAAAAAAAATTTTTTTTCCCCCCCCCCGGGTTCCAAAATTACAAACTTTTTTTTTTCCCCCAAAAAAAAAACCCAAAACCCCCCTTTTTTTTTTTTTTTTAAACCCCCCCCCCCCCTTTTTTTACCTTTTTTTAAAAAATTTTTTTTAATTAAATTTATTTTTCCCCCCCCCCAAAAAAAACCCCCCCCCCCCCCCTTTTTTTCCCCCAACCCCCTTTTTTAAAAAATTTTTTTTTTTCTTTTTTTTTTTCCCTTTGTTAAATTTGGAAAAAAATCTTTTTTTCCCCCAAAAAATTTTCCTTTTAACCCCCCTTTTAAAAAACCCCCTTTTTTTTTTAAAGACCAACCCCCTTTTTTATCCCCCCCCTTTTTTTTTCCCCCCCCCCCCCCCCCTTTTTTTTCCCCCCCTTTTTCTCCCCCCCCCCCTTTTCCCTTTTCCCCAAAAAAAAAATTTTTTCCCCCCCCATTTTTTTCCCCCCCCAAAATAAAAAACCCCTTTAAAAAAATTTCCCTTTTTTTAAACCCCCCCCCCCCTTTCCCCAAAATTTAAAAAAAACCCCCCCCCTTTTTAAAGGGTTTTTCCCCCCATTTTAAACCCCCCTTTTTTTTTCCCAAAAAAAACCCCCTTTTAAAACCCCCCCCCCTTTTTTTTAAACAAAAAAAAAAAAAAGGTTTTCCCCTTTTAAAAAATTTTTTTTTTTCCCCAAAATTTAAAAAAATTTTTTTTCCCGGGAAACCCCCCCCCAACCCCCCCCTTTTTTTTTTGGGTTTTTTTTTTGGGAAAAACCCCCAAAATCTTTTTTTTTTTTTTAAAAAAAATTTTTTTCCCCCCGGGGAAGGGAAATTTACCCCCTTTTTTTAAAAAAATTTTTTAAAAAAAATTTTTTTTGGTTCCCTAAAAAATTTTAAAGGTTAAAAAAAAAAATTTTTTCTTTTAAAAATTTTTTAAAAAAAAACCCCTTCCCCCTTTTAATTAAAACCCAACCCCCAAAAACCCCCCTTTTTTTTTTTAAAAATTTTTTTTTAAAAAAAAAAAATTCCCCCCCAAAATAAAAAATTTTCCCCCAAAACCACTTTAATTTTCCCTTTTAAAAAAACCCCCCCTTTTTTGGTTTAAAAAAAAAAAAACCCCCCCAAATTTCCCCCCCCTTTTTTCCCCCCAAAGGGGTTTTTTTTTAAAAAGGCCTTTTTTAAAAACCCCCCCCCGGGTCTTTTGGGCCCTTTAACTTTTTTTGGGGAAAATCCCCCCCTAAAAAAAATTTTAAACCCCCCCCCAAAAAAAAACCCCCCAAAAAACCCCCCAAACCCAAACCCCCTTTTTTTCCCCCCCCCAAAAAACCCATCCCTTCCAAAAACCCCCAAAAAAAGGGAAAAAAAAAACCCCCCCCAAACCCCCCGGAAAACCTGTTTTTAAAAAAAAAAAAAAACCCCCCCTTTTTTTAAAAAAAACCCCGGGGTTTTAAAAACCCCGGGTTTGGAAATTTTTTTAAAAATTTTTTTTTTAAAAAAAATTTGGGAAATGCCCCCGGGGGGGTAAAAAGGGGGCCCCCCCCCCCAAAAAAATTTTTTAAAATTTTTTCCAAGGAAAAACCCCAAAATTTTTTTTTCCCCCAAAAAAACCCCCCCCTTTGTCTTTTCCCCCCCAAAAAAAAATTTTTCCCCCCTTTCCAAATAAAATTTTCCCGTTTCTTTTTTTTTTTTTTTAAAAAAAAATTTTTCCCCAAAAAATTTTTTTTCTTTTTTTTTTTTTTGAAAAAGGTTTTTAAAACGGGGTTTTTCAAAAAATTTTTTTTTTTACCCCCCTTTTTTTTTTTTTTTTTTTGGGGAAAAATTTTTTTTATATTTTTGTTTTTTTTTTTTGTTTAAAAAAAAAACCCCCCCCCCCTTTTAAAAAGGGGGGGTTTTTTTTTCCCTTTTTTGGGGGGGGGGTTTAAAAAAAATTTTCCTTTAAGGGGCCCCGGGAAAAAAAGGGGTTTTTTTTTTTTCCCCCAAAGGGGGGCCCCCCTTTAAAAAAGGGGGGGTTTTTTTGGAATAAAAGGGGGTTTTTTAAAATTTTTTTGGGGGGGGGGGGGGAAAAAAAAAAGGGGGGGTTAAAGTTTTTTTTTTTTTGGGGGAAAAAAATTTTTTTTTTTGGTGGGGAAAAAATTTGGGAAAAATTTTTTTTTTTTTGGGGGGGAAAAAGGGGGTTTTGGGGTTTTTTTGGGGGGGGGGAAAAAAGGGGCTTTTTTTTTTAAAACCCAAAAAGGGGGTTTTTAAAAAAAAAAATTGGGAAAAGGGGGGGGGTTAGTTTTCCGGGGGAGGGGTTTCCCGGGTTTAAAAAAGGGAATTTTGGCGGGGTTTTTTTTGGGGGCCCCCCCCGGGGGGGGGTTGGGAAAAAAGGGGGTAAATAAAAAAGGGGGTTTTGGAAGGGTTTTTTTTTTAAAAGGGTTATTTTTTTTGGGGTTTCCCGGGGGGGAAAATTTACCCCGGGGCCTTTCCAAACCCTTTTTAAAGGGGGGCTTGGGGGCCCTTTTTTTGGGGGGGCCCGGGGGGAAAAAATTTTTAAAAATTTAAACGGGGCCCTTTAAAAAGGTTGGGGAAAAGGTTAAAATTTTTAAAAAATTTTTTAAAAAAGGGGCTCTTTTAATTTTTTTTTTTTAAAAAAAAACCCCTTTTGGGGTTTCCTGTTTGGTTGGGGTTTTTGGGGGAAAAACCCCCAAAAAAAAGGGGGGAAAAAAGGGGGAAAAAACAGGCTTTCTTTTTTGGGGTTGGGGGATTTTTTTAAAAATTCCCAACCCTTAAATTTAAAAAATTTTTTAAAAAAAAAAAAAATTTTTTAAAAAGGGTTTTTTTTTTTTTTTAAAAAAAATTTTTGTTTTTTTTTTAAAAAAAGGGGTTTAAAAACCCCAAATCTGCTCGTCATCTTTACATGGGGAGGGACCACCCTATTATGGACAGATTAAAATTTCTTGCACCCCTTTTGTAAAAGGTCAGCCCGTTACAGAGAGAAGCTAAAGGGCCCGCTTTTAGAACCCCCTAACGGAGCAGAGTTTAAAGGGAAAAACTGGCTGTGATGTGGGAAAAAACCCTAGTGAGAAAAAACCCCCTTAAGTTATTTCACCAAGTTTGGGCCTTGCCCCAGTAAAATGTTTGGTTAAAACCCTGCAGTTATGAGCTTCTTTTTTCCGCTTTTTCTACAAGTTTCTCCCTTCCCCAAAAACTTGTTTGGGGTTTTTGTATTTTCCACTGTCAATTTTTAAAATGAGCCGCCTGGGACGCAATCCCGGGAAATCACATCTTTTTTCTTTCATGCCCCCAGTTTGAAAAAGGGCCCCCGGGGGAGGCCCTTTAAGGATAAAATTTGAAGGGGGACGCTGCCCGAAAATTTTTATGGAAATGAACTGAGGGGAAATATTTTTGTATATTGGGTTTGGGGGAATTTTTTAAAGATTTGCCCCGTTTTTTTCATGTACAGAAGGAGGACAATACGACTGAAATATATACTGACTCTATGAAGCTGGGTTTATACTGGATACAACATTTTATAAGGAGAATAAGTGCATGTGGGCTTCTAGTGCTTTACATGGGCTTTAAAACCAAAGAAATTATGGAAATTTTTTGCACAATAAAAAAACTTTTGGGCAAACACCAAAAATTAAAAAACCACAGAAAAAAAAAATGAACACTTTTGATTTTGGGCTCTTTTTAGCAGTCTCGTAGATGGGAAGAAATGGTCACATGCAGGAAAAGGGGAATCAAAACATTGTTGAAAGCTTCCAAATTATTTTTGATCTCCGAAAATGGTCAAAGCAGGAAAAAGAAATGTAAACAAAAATAGTCCAAAAATTATCCCACCCTTAAAATCCAACTTTTATTACTATCCATCCATAAAAAGATTATATAGGGCATTGTTTGGGGGCCCCTTCTTACCATTCCCTTGGGGGTTTAAATCCCATTGAGATTTCCCCCTTAATTATTGGGGAAATTTCTTTTATTGGATTTTTTTAAACTTGAAAATTTTGTTTCGGTCCCGTTTATAATTTTTAAATTTTTCCCGGTTTAAAGTTCCCCCATAAAAATTTTTTTTATGGTTTGGGGTGCTTTAAAAGTTTTGCAAAAAACAATTTCAACATCAGCAGACTCTAAGGCACTAAAAACAGTCCCAAAAGGCACAAAAATGTTTTTAAAAAACCAAATTTTTGCTACTATGAAAAAAATAAAAAAAACTTGGGGTTTTAGTGTACATTTTTTTATTTAAAACTTTTGAAAGCCCTCCTTTCCCAGAAAATGACCCCAATTTTAGGTGGGAACCCACTTTAAAAGCTCCATTTTGGTGTTGTTAGACCTCCCCACTTTAGGGTTAGAAGGCTCCCAAATGAAAAGGTGTGCTGACCAATTCTGTTTTTTTAATTTTTTGGGGGGTGGTAGTCCCCCCCCCCCCTTGGGTTTGTGCCTCCCGGGCCCTTTTACAAAAGGGTTTTTGATCAGATTTAGGGTTTTTAGTTTTTTAAACCTTCTAACCCTGAAGTTTGGGGTTGAAAAGGACCCCTAAGGCCGGTTTCCCCACGGGGTTATTTTCCCCCCGGAAAATTTTGGGGCCCCTATTTAGGACAAATCCCGTGAATAAGGGGCGGGGCGGGGCCGGGGGCGCGGTGGGGGCGCGCTTTCCCCGGCCCCCTGGGTTTCATTATCCCCGGGGCGTATTGGGGCCGTAAAAAAATGTGCTTGGGCACTTTCCCCCCCCCGCGGGGGGATTCGCCGAGCGGGGGGAAAGGGGGCGACGGAATCCATGTCTCTATGAGAGAAATGGGTTACCTTTAAAATTTTTTCCCCCCGGTTGGCGCCACTGCAGCGGCCCAAAAACCGGCGCGGGGGACGGCGCCCCTTTCCCCGGCAAAATAAGGGGGTTTTGATCCCAGGCCCAAGGGAAATGTATGAAACTGTTTAGGTTTTAAATTCATCTTTTGCCCCTAGTAAAACCCATGGACGAAAAAGTGAGTTTTTTGACCTAAACAGGTTATCCTTTTGGCCCCGGAGATGGAGCATGTAGAGTAGGTTCCCACCTGAAATTGGGGTCATCTTGCTGCGGTAGGGGGACTTTCACAGTTTTGATAAAAAATGTACACTAAGAACCCCAAGTTTTTTCATATATTTCATAGTAGCAGAAATGCTGTTCCCAAAAATTTTTATGTCCTCTTTGACCGTTTTTAGTGCCTTAGGGCTTGTTCACACGGCGTTTTGGATCCTTTTTACGATACTGCCACACTCTTGCCTCTTCTCTCTCTCTCTTCTCTCTCCCTCTCCCTTACCGTCTCCTCTCACCTGCTAAGTCTCCCTCTCCTCTCCTCCTTCTCTCTCCTCTCTCTCTCTCCTCTCCCTCCCATTCAGTTCATGTCTGCCCGCTCTGCACACCTGCGCCGCCTGCTTTATGTCTGCCCCCGCTGCCGCGCTCTCAACCTGGCCCCGTGCCTTTAAACGCCGTTGAACAGCCCTAGAGTGCTGTGATTTGTATTGTTTGCATAGTATTACTGCCACAACAGCGTGCACCTAATACATTTATTTTTCAAAACGGATGTGCTGACCAAATTATGGTTTTTGGATGCTAAAAGTTAGATTTTAATTGTGGGATTATTTTTGGACTTTTTTTTTGTCTAGTATTACAATTCAAACACAAAAACCTATCAGCAGCATCCTATAAACGCTGAGAGACAGTCAAATAATAAATAGATAAATTGTTCCAAAATGCATTTCTGCTACTTTTTGGATAAATGAAGATTTTTGAATCAAAACAATGAGGGCCCATCCACCAACGACAAGGTGACCTCAGATAGACGGAGGCTGTAGGCCTATAGCTTTCTCACCTCGCTCGGTGTCCTCTCAGGACGCCATACTTTCAAGCCATGAAGGTCCCAGCTAACGCTCTGCACTGATTAAAAACATTTTGTTTTGCAATTGTTTTCATGGAGGGGTGGAGGCTGCCTCCATTTTGGTCATGTCCTCCACCCATCCACATATGGCTGGTTTTAATCATAACAGAGTAGCTGGGACCTTCATTCCCTGAAAGTATGGTCCTGAGAGGGCACCGGACAAGGTCACCTTGTCGTTTGTGGATTGGCTCTCAAAGCTTTGATCAAAAAATTGAATTAAGAACCCCAGATATGTATGTATCCAAAAAGTAGCAGAAATAGTTCATACAGTATATTCCTTGTTTGCCTCGTTTGTCAAGTGCTGCGATATGTTTTCGTGTTTGCATTGTTTACGGCCACGTCCGCGTGCATCTACATTATTTTCTTTAAGAAAATTTTGAATGTGCTGATCATTTTTTTCTCTTGGTATTGCGGTTCAGCCCCATTTTTTTTCAATTGAGCATTTTTTAAAAAAATTTATGCTTTCTGCAGGTTTCATATCATCAAATGGATCATCAGAAGATGAATTAGGAGATTTGTATTATATATGCATTTTTTTTCTGACTTTTTTTTATTTTTATGTGAGTAGCTACATAAAAGATCTTCTACTTTTCAGCCAGAGCCCCTAAAGCACACATAAGCTGGCATTTCCAGTTATCTGCAGCTTACTTGTCAGTTTTGCTGCTCTTTGTGGGCAATACAGCAGAACACAGCTGGTTTCATGTTAGCATGTTGCATTACTAGAGGCCTTTATAAGAAAGGCTAGTAATGTACGTTCATCTGAAGTGGATTTACTGCAGATTTTGGGGTGGATTTGATTGCAGATTTATTACAGATTTATCTATTTTAGAAGTGTTTTCTCACAACAATGACTGGCTATTAACATATGAAGAAAGCTTTCTCGTAATTTTTACGGTGGATTCAGTATTTAGAATCCACCGAAAATCCAAAAGTACCCAGTGCTGTGTAGACCGCAATAAAAATCCGTGCTGTAGTCTACACAGCATAGATTTTTTCCAATCATTTTAAAAATTCCCACCGGCCCCATAGACAATGCATTATTTACGACGCGTACGCGCCGTAAATAATGTGCATGTCACTTTCTCCCCCCACGGCGGATTCGCCGAGCGGGGAGGAGCGACGGAATCCACAGTTCTCTATGAGAACTGTGTTTTACTGTAATGACAGGGACGTATTGGAGCCGTACTTAAGCAAAAATCCGGCGCGCTGTACGGCTCAAATCCGCGGCCATATAAGCCGTGTGAACATGGCCTAACAGGATCAGCTAAGAGCTGTCATTCACTGCTGTAGATTGACCCACAACCTAACCAGGAATTTAACCTTTCATGTGGATTTTGTCTTGTGCCAATGAAATTAATGTAGACAAATCTGCAGTAAATAAATGACATGTGGATGGGACACCCAGGACTGGCAATACTTGCGTTGCAGGGTTACCTGAAGCAATTTACCATATGCCGTGGCAATGGGTGCTTTAGTTTTATAGGATATACAACAGGCAGTCAATAGGTTACGAACGGGATATGGACTGTAGATTTGTTCTGAAGTTGAATCTGTATGTAAGTCGGAACAGGTATATTTACTAAATTTAACTCCAGCACAAATGGGTTTATTTTTTAGTTTTGGATAGCACATGGTATGGTTTTTTTCTTTTGTTTTGCTGTCTGTGCCACTGTTTTGAAGATTCCAACTAATTTTTATCTCATGTGCTGCTTTGGCATGCTGGAACTTGTCATTCCACAACTACTATCTGCTGTGGAACATGGAACTACAAGTGTCAGCATGCCCCATAAGTCTCCGTTTTTAATAGGGGATAGATGTAAGTCAGAACGTGTAAGTCGAGGACTGCCTGTACCTTGAATTTTTGGCTATTAGGTAGACAGTAAATAGACCACAATGCAAAAAACATAATGTTTTATCTGTGACTGGAAAGTTTTATTATTGCAATTATTTCTTGTTAACATTTATGGCTTATTCATTAGTTTGCAATAGTAGAGACAACATCGTCTTGTAGATCACTTCTTCTCAGATGCAGAGGTCTCCTCTTTCACAACAGCGTGGACCTTAGTGGTGGTTATTGTGGTTGTTGTGGATCCTAAGGGTAGAAAGGAAAATGAATACCACAATGTACTTACATCCTCCTTCATCACCCAATATGCTGAGACATCCTATATATTCATGGGCGTAATTATGGCCATAGCAGCTGTTATGGAGCCATGAGATTGAGGGACCCCATTCAGTTTCAAGAACAATACATCGTTTTGTAGAAAATAAGAAGTTGGTGGCTTTCCTCTATCCAGCACTACTGTGTGTGTTCTCTGATATATAAGGCTATTATTCATACCATTAACAATTGCCACTTATGCTGCTGTTTTAGTTTTCTATCAGTCGATGGAGGGGACCCATTGGATTTGGCTATGGTGCCCTATGATTTCTCGTTAAGCCCCTTTACATAGATTTGTAATAGAGAAAGATTGTCTACTCTTCCAGAAAAAGCATTCCTCTTGTCCATGGCTGTGCCTGGTATCACATATAGCCACTGTTGTAATATGTCCTATATGTCTTAGTATGTCTCTAAGGGCCACAGGAGCCAAAGGTAGGGTGGTTGGTTCATTACTATGTTCATTACTATGTTCAATACTCTATCTGACTTCTCTTCTGTAAGCTCTGGTAGCACAACAGGAAGAGAATTGCTTGATGGTCCTTTCTGGTCTCAGAAGTGTAAATATTATCAGCAATAACCTGATAAGTGTGAGGAAACCCCTTCTCTGCAATGCAAGACTACCCTATTTTCCTTTCAGGTATTGCTCATAGTCTAGCCTAATTTTGTCTATCCCTCTATATAGAACAACAGATGAATCTTTATGTCATTACTTACTATTTTTAATGAGATTGAGACATTCTATATATTCATGGGCGTAACTATGGCCATAGCAGCTGTTATGGGGCCATGAGATTGAGGGACTCCATTCAGGTTCAAGAATGATACACCTTTTTATAGAAAATAGGAAGTTGATGGCTTTCCTCTATCCAGCACTACTGTGTGAGTTCTCTGATATATAGGGCTATTATTCATACCATTAACAATTGCCACTTATGCTGCTATTTTAGTTTTCTATCAGTCGATGGAGGGGACCTATATGTCCTATATGTCTTAGTATGTCTCTAAGGGCCACAGGAGCCAAAGGTACAGTGGTTGGTTCATTACTATGTATGAAACCCCTTCTCTGCAATTCAAGACTACCCTATTTTCCTTTCAGGTATTGCTCATGGTCTAGTCTAATTTTATCTATCCCTCTATAGAGAACAACAGAGAAATCTTTATGTCATTACCTACTATTTTTAATGAGATTGAAGAGATAAGTAGCAGTTAAAGTTTAGTGAGAAAATAAACAAAGGTTTTTTCTCACAACTATTAAAGGACAATGTTATATGTAATTTTTAATTACTGCCGAAATTTAAAACAAATTGCCAAAAATTCTAAAAAAAAAAAAATTAGTTATCCAGGATTATTGGTTTTAACAAAAATATTCCTTTCTGATGGCAGTGTCACAGAACCACATGAAGGAAGGATTGAAAGGGGGAGGTAATAACATTTGTTTTAATCTGCCCTTTTGCAATCCTTTTTTATGTGGTTCGGTACTAACCCAAATTGCAGGTAAAATTTTTATTGCTGGACTGCCAACCCAAAAAAAATTTTAAAAGAAACCTTTTTTTGAAGTGCCCAACGGGGTTTCCTTTCCCAATTAAGCAACACAACATGTTTGCCCCCATTAAAATTAAAAAAAACCCCAATAAATGTCATTCCCCGTGACTGAATTGGGGTTGCACTGTGGAAAAGGGAGCTTAAGTCATATGAGTACACTGCTTTATGGATAAGAAATAACCTGCTTTGCGTGAGTGTAGGATCTATAAGTTTACATAGGTAAGTACACATCCACCCCCTACTATGTACAAAGCCTAGAGCTGACCAAATGTTGCCCAAAGCCACCAATTTTGGTTGGATATGTTTACTATCTATTGGAGATGCCTCAATACTTTCAAGATTTTTTGATGAGAAAGGAGGGGGTTTAGTTTGTATTTAAACCCTTATCCCACCCTTTTTTGTTTGGGGGAATTTGTCACCACTAGAGATATCTACTCCCTTCTCCTCATTCAAAAAATTTTTTAAGTAAAACCCAAGAAAGCAAGTGTTGTTGATTCCCCAATGAAAAAAATTCAGATTTTACAGCAATGTGAATTTTAAAAACCCTTTTCCCTTAATTCATTCACCCAAAATAAAAATTTCCTGCACTTTTTCCTTGTGGGGATTCCCCCGATGCTGTAAAAAAAAGAAGGGGAAAAACGGGTTTCCCTCCCCAGTTTATTAAACACTGTTTACAAAAGGTATTTTTTTTAAAAATGCAGATCAGCACGTTCCCCCAAAGGGCAAGGGTTACATGTGTAAAAAATAACTTTTAAAAAACCCCAGAGATACCTATGGCTGACAGTGGGTTGGGAAGGAGCATATCCGCATCCCATAGGGTTTCATAGGATTTTGCTTTTAAAGGGAAAAACGGTCAAAAATTTTAGGCGTTTTCATAAAACAAAACATCATAAAAAACAACGATACCACTTTGGGTTAATGAAAGCAGTCAATTTGGGGCAGAAAAACCCCTGACCCAAATTTATTGAATGTCTTGTCTATCCTGTGCAAGATAAATTTTGCCTTTCCTAAATTTTAATTTTGATCGGGTAACCCTTACTTAACCCGGGTTTATAGAAAAACCCCCTAGAAAATCCAAAAAGTTTTTTTTTTGGGACTATATACAGGCAGTCCCCAACATAAAACTTTTCCCCCCCAAGTTACAAACGGAGACTTATGGGGCATGCGGAAACGGGAAATTCCCATGTTCTACACGGGAAAGTGGGTTTTTGGAAAGACAAGTTCCAACTTGCCACACAGCAAAAGAGGTAAAAATCTTTTTTAACGGGGGGTACAGAAAAAAAAAAACAAATGTAAAAACCCTTCCCTGCACAACCAAAACTAAAAAAAAAAAACTTTTTTTCGGGATTTACATTTAAAAAATTAAACCTGTTCCAACTTGCAAAAACAATCCAACTAAAACATCCCCAAAGGTCCCTATCCCGTTAAAAACCCCGGGGGACCTCCTGTACTAAAGCACAAGGGAAAAGGATTGCATTTGGCTGTCCCTCCGAACTCCCAATTAAATAAATGGAGAGAAATTTGAGAAGCGCCCACTTCTCCATTCAAGGGGGAATTTTCATTGTGCATATTCTTTTTGAAAAACCACAAGTCTACTAGGGGAAAAACCCATTTAATAAAAAGGGGGCACGACTCAAATGTTTCAATTAGCAGTGGACTCTTATAGGGGATTTGACTTTTTCTGATTCTTCTCCCCCCTGCTGCCAGTAAAGTTTTTTAAACCATGGGTTTGTAACTATAACTGTACATCATACCGGTTTAAAAGGGACCCATTTCAGGTGCAAGACCCAATTGTCCCCTTTTTATAGGTATAAAATTGGGTGGTTTTTCTGCTATCCAGCATATTTTTGGGGGTTTTTTCTGTATAGGGTTGCTATTATCCATTTTTTTAATTTTTCCCTTACTTATGCTGCTGTTTCCAGTTTCTTGCATTGGTTTTTGGGTTTCCAGCTTTTTGTTTTGGGAAACTCTAAAAAAATTCTAAAACACATCCTTGCTCAGGGCTTCACCTGGAGACCCCATCATTGACACTGACTTACATTTTCCTCATCAGAAAAATTTGGGTCAAAGGGGTAAAACAGTTTCTAACTTATGGGGAAACATCAACTTATCCAGAAGATGCCAACTTTTCATCCAAAAAAGTTGAAAGGATAAAACAAAAACGTTGCAAGACCCAAAGTTCATAAAATTTTCAGATAGTTTTTCAGGTTATTTGCAATCTTAGCAAAAAGAAAATCAGCCATCTTTTTTGATATTCACAGTAAGGATTTTTGTACAATCACCTTCTCAGTTCATCCAAAAAATTTACGGGATCGATCTCGGCCTCCAAGTGAGCCTGATTTTTAAAAGGGGTTTTGTATCCAGTTTTTGGGTTTTCCCGGGCAGACCGAAAATTTCCAATTGAGCCCCCAGCTGCCAATTATTTCGAAAATGATGAAGTTTGGGTTGGGTACCGAGCCCATCTCTGATATGGGGGGCCTCCAATCCCTTTTTTGGTAGAGGAAAAAACCCTGGTAATCCTGAAGACATGCATTTATGCTACTGCTTGATAGTTTTACCACACCTAACCTTTACCACTGACCTTTACAAAAACAGATTTAACCGCCCTGGCGTTACTTCCCAATTGTAAATTTTCCAATGAACAATAACACTCCCTAATTTTAAACCTTATAATCTATCTATTATTATGGGTTTTGGAATATGTAACCCGGGGAAAAACCATTCAAGAAAGGGGAAACCTTTGCCTCATCTTTATCCCATACTGTCCTACACACATTTTAATAAGTTTTGGCATGGGGCCAACTTAGATTGGTATGGAGGGGGGGGGGGGGGGTGACACTTGACTTTCCACAATGTTGTCTTTTCCATCTAAAAAAAAGTGTGCTTTTTATTTCTTCTTATCAAAACTATTGTGAGTGGTGGAGACCTGATATAGGTTTTAAGACACGCTCCAAGAATTTAAGCAGATAAGCTTCTAAACCACATTTAGGAAAAGGGTGCAAAATATATTTACATCAAACATTAGATTTAAAAATAGGTTAAAAATCATTTATACCCCGAATTTATCTAGAACAAGGGGCGTCCTCTTCCTCGAAGGGAAAGAAGGCATAGAAAGGATTCTTTACGTTAAAAGCGTGAGACGGGGGCTCCGCCAAGAACTTATGGTTAAACACGAACAAGTTCAAAAGGGGGGTTTGGGTACATTCAGAGTAATAAAAAAACAAG